>JAIUZE010045516.1:0-128208 GCA_022085475.1 Heliosperma pusillum | reverse complement strand
GAAAGAAACCAAAGTCACCCAAAAACTGCCTTAATCTCAAGAGACAGTCGATAGTCAAAAGAATCGACTCTAGGAACACTATGGATGTCCTAGCCACGACCTGGCACAAATGTTCCGTAACATCTAGGATTCCATAACGTCGTCACAAAACTGTCCTGCGAGGTATCAGTATGTCCCGCATATGTAATCGATCAGTCAACTGTTTGACTTATGGCTCGTTGAACCCACCATCAATCGACGTCACAATATAATCACCAGAGTTATCAGCTCATGTAGGTGATTACGGACCAAAACATATATAAAGTAATTCAGTTCACTTTGTGGTGTTCAATGTGGTCTGTACAACCCACATGAAAAACAATATATCAAACAAAACGATGATTTTATTAATAGTTTTATGAAAAGATACAGGTGTCTAATCCATAAAAACAACTAATACAACTCAGGAACACGTTTGATTCCCATGGAAGTAACGTGCCCTACATGCTTATCATATCTTAAAGGTTTAGTGAAAGGATCTGCAACGTTATTATCCGTGGCAATCTTATCTATCACTATCTCCCTTTGCTCCACATAATCTCGTATCATGTGTGTCTTCCTTTGTACATGCCTTGACTTGTTGCTGGACTTGGGCTCCTTAGCCTGGAAGATGGCACCACTATTATCACAATAGATGGTGATCGGATCATTCGAACTAGGAACTACAGTTAGTCCTTGTAAGAACTGACGCATCCATATAGCTTCCTTCGGAGCTTCTGAAGCAGCATAGTACTCGGATTCAGTCGTAGAATCTGCTATAACATTTTGTTTGGAGCTTTTCCAGCTGACCGCAGCGCCATTAAGAGTAAAAACGAATCCAGACTGAGATTTTGAGTCATCTCGATCCGTTTGGAAGCTAGCATTTGCGTAACCGATTGCGCATAGCTCAGTGTCACCTCCATAAGTCAATACCCAATCCTTAGTCCTCCGTAGGTACTTAAGGATATTCTTAACAGCCATCCAGTGTGCTTCACCTGGCTTGCCTTGGTATCGACTAGTCATACTCAATGCATATGCCACGTCTGGACGTGTGCATATCATGGCATACATGATCGATCCTATAGCAGAAGCATAAGGAACCCGACTCATGCGCTCGACCTCTTCCGATGTCTTAGGTGCCTGAGCTTTACTCAGCTGCATCCCAGAAACCATAGGAAGGTTCCCCTTCTTGGAGTTGGTCATGCTGAATCTCTCAAGAATCTTATCTATATAAGACTCCTGACTTAGGGATAACGTCCGTCGTGATCTATCTCTGTAGATACGGATCCCCAAAATTCTTTGTGCCTCGCCCAGATCTTTCATCTGGAAATGGTTCTTTAACCAAACTTTCACCGAAGTTAAGAGAGGTATGTCATTCCCAATCAAGAGTATGTCATCTACATACAATATCAGGAAGACTATCTTGCTCCCACTTGACTTGATATATAGACATGGTTCCTCGACCGATCGAGTGAAGCCATTCTCTTTTATCACTTGGTCGAAACGATGATTCCAACTCCGAGATGCCTGCTTAAGTCCATAGATGGAACGCTTAAGCTTGCATACTTTCTTAGGAGTTTTAGGATCAATGAAACCTTCGGGTTGTACCATGTACAACTCCTCCTCCAAATAACCGTTTAAGAAGGCGGTTTTCACATCCATTTGCCAAATTTCATAGTCATGAAAAGCGGCAATCGCTAAGATTATCCGAATGGAACGCAGCATGACTACGGGTGCAAAAATCTTATCATAGTGCAAACCGTGCACTTGAGTGAAACCCTTTGCCACTAGTCGTGCCTTGTATGTATCTGGTTGTCCTTCTACAGAATGCTTTATCTTATAAAGCCATTTGCTTTGAAGAGGCCGAGCCTTATCAGGTAAGTCAACCAGATCCCATACGTTATTCTCGTACATAGAGTCCATCTCGGATTGCATGGCTTCAAGCCATAGCTTTGAGTCGGAACAGGTCATGGCACCTTTATAGGTAACGGGTTCGTTTCTCTCTAGGAGTAAACCGTCATCTCTCTCATTCCCTTCGACCATACCAATGTATCTGTCTGGAGGAATAGAGTCTCTACCCGACCTTCTAGGTTCCAAAGGAATATTAACCGCAGCCGACGATGGAGGAACAGTTTCCTCCATTGGTTGCTCGGTTGTTGGTTCTTGAATCTCCGACAGATCAAAGGTTCTATTACTCGTCCTATTCTCGAGAAACTCTTTCTCTAAGAACGTCGCACTAGCCGCAACAAAAACTCGATGTTCGGTAGGCGAGTAAAAGTAATGACCAAACATCCCTTTTGGATAACCAATAAAGTATGTCTTGACCGATCGTGGGCCGAGCTTATCGTCAGGTCTCCACTTGACTTAAGCCTCGCAGCCCCAAACCCGAATAAAGGACAAGTTAGGGACCGTTCCCTTCCATAGTTCATATGGAGTCTTGTCTACAGCTTTAGACGGACTTCGGTTCAGTATTAAAGTAGCTGACAAAAGAGCGTATCCCCATAATGAATCAGGTACAACCGTGTGACTCATCATGGATCGAACCATATCTAGTAATGTTCGATTTCTCCGTTCGGACACACCATTCAACTGTGGCGTTCCAGGTGGAGTTAACTGTAGTACTATACCACAGCCTTTAAGGTGTTGATCAAACTCATTCGAAAGATATTCGCCACCACGATCCGAACGTAGTGCTTTAATCTTTCTATCCAGCTGGTTCTCAACCTTATTCTGGAATTCCTTGAACTTTTCAAAGGACTCACTTTTATGCTTCATTAAGTAGACATGTCCATATCTACTTAAATCGTCCGTGAAAGTGATAAAATATCTATAGCCATCTCTAGCGTTGATTGACATAGGTCCACACACATCTGTATGTATGAGTCCTAATAGGTCAGCAGCGCGCATTCCAACACCTTTGAAGGAAATTCGAGTCATTTTGCCTATGAGACATGATTCACACGTGCCAAATGATTCATAATCAAATGGAGAGATATCCCATTATCAATGAGCTTCTTCACGCGTTTCTCATTTATGTGTCCCATACGACAATGCCATAAATAGGTTTGATCTTTGTCACCAACCTTTGCTTTCTTACTATTCATATGCATAACATCTGTGCTTTGATCTAAAACATAAATTCCGTTTATGGAAACTGCTTTGCCATAAATCATTTCGTTTAACGAGAAAATACAGCTATTATCCCTTATTACAAAACAAAAACCGTCTCTAACAAGTACGGAAACAGAAATAATGTTTTTAGATAAACTGGGTACATAGTAGCAGTTATTCAGCAATAACTCAAATCCACTCGGGAGCTGGATCACATATGTCCCCACTGAAACGGCAGCAACTTTAGCTCCATTCCCCACTCGTAGGTCCACATCACCCTTTGCGAGAGTTTTGATGTTTCTTAGACCCTGCAAATGATTACACAGATGAGAACCACAACCAGTATCTAATACCCAAGTTCCGAAACTTGCATGGTTAATCTCAATCATATGAATAAAAGAAGGAGAAGACATACCAACAGGAGCAACACGGCCTGCTTTGATGTCCTCACGGTACACTGGGCAGTTCCTCCTCCAATGCCCAATCTTGTGGCAATGGTGGCACTCCACGCTACCTTCATCACTCTTTGTCTTGCCTTGTGAGCTACCGCTAGACTCACCAGGCCCACTCTTGATTTGTCCCGGCTTTTTGAACTTCGGCTTTCCTACCTTAGGTTAGCCTGTGCCTTGCCCTTACCCTTGCCCTTGTTTGCAATCATGAGAACGTCTTGTTTCACGCTCCCACTCAATTTCAGATCACTCTCGGTCTGAACAAGAAGTGAGTGTAGCTGATGAAGACTCTTATTCATGTCATTCATGTAGTAATTGGCCCTAAAAAGGGCATACCCATCATGAAGTGAATGAAGAATGCGATCAATAATGATCTTCTCATCTATTTTGCAACCAAGTGCCTCCAGTTTCTCGACATTCTCAATCATATCGAGAATGTGTGGGCTAACAGCTTGCCCCTTCTGGAGTTTTGCTTCAAAGAAGCGACAGGTATGCTCATAGCTAACGATCCTCGGAGCTTTCGAGAACTCGTTAGAGAGCGTGGTGAAAATCTTATTCGCACCATGGGCAATGAATCGCCTTTGCAAATTTGATTCCATTGAAAAGATGAGTACGTTCTTTATCGCACCCGCCTCCATTACGAAATCTCTATAAGCAAATCGATCATCGGTACTCGCATTTGGGCCTGGGTCGACCGGTAGTGGCTCAGTCAAGTACTTGAGCTTACCGTCAGCAATGGCAGCATTCCGTAATGCCGCCTCCCAATCTGCGAAGTTGGACCCGTTATTCTTCAGTCGTGTAGACTGATTCATATTGTCCATGAAGATCTTAAGCCAGGTCTCACGTCCGAGCGTGGCACTTGGCATTGGGTCATCAGCATGGCCAGCCATTTGTTATAGCAGTTATATCTGTATATAACGAGTTTGAAAACTGAAAGTAAAACAAAATATGATAAGTATTCAACGTTTTAATTTAAGTCGAATGCAAAAAACTGTTTTAATGCGTGACTATGCATTTATACAATTGACCTCCCTCAAGAATTATATAAATGATCCCGAGACTCAATTTCTGTAAATTGATAAGCCAACCTCTTGGCTAATTCTACCTTTAGAATTCTCGGTCGATAAATTTCTGTAAATTCTATCTTTAGTCCATCATAATCACGAGATATTACTCGTACTACAATGTTGAGATAAAATAGGTCAACACTCACTACTTACCCAACGTAGAAGGGGTCATATTATGACTTCCGACGAAGAAGGGGTTCATAGTAGCTTTTCCTATAAAGACTAGTCTCAATTTTATTTATAGGGGAAGGTCCCATCATCTTAACTTTAATTCATTTAAGTGAACGAATGTCTAGCAACTCGATAATGATTTAAACTAAGGTGATGGCCCTAAAGACGAGTGACATCCGTATGTCCATGATATAAACATTCAATCTATATGAATCATTTT
The DNA here is from genome assembly GCA_022085475.1 of Heliosperma pusillum. Classification (NCBI taxonomy): domain Eukaryota; kingdom Viridiplantae; phylum Streptophyta; class Magnoliopsida; order Caryophyllales; family Caryophyllaceae; genus Heliosperma; species Heliosperma pusillum. Next base: position 123,172 of record JAIUZE010045516.1, on the reverse strand, counting down.
TCATGCAATCTTAGGTGGTTTGGTTTAGGCGGAATATGATGCAATTTATTCTAGCATGTGAAAAAGCAACGAGAAAAATAAGAAAAACGCAAAATAAAGCACCTAGTGTGGCCTAACTACCAAAATGAACAAAATACAAGTTGGAATCCTCCTTGGACCCGAGTCTTGATGTTCCATCTTGGTCCATGTAGCGGGAGTGAGCTATCCGATCTCCGTCTCGAATCTTCTCAAAATACATTTAAAATTACAGATGTAAACCTATTTACATTCTAATTAAAAATAATAATGAAAATTAAAATTACAAAGCGGAGATACGAGATCTCATAATACATCCAAGACTATGTTTCCTTCATTACGAAAACATAATCTACTAAGGCCACACTAGTAAATTACAACCGATTGTACAAAATTGCGTAAAATAAACCATTCAAGCGTCATTCAACATAATAAAAGCATCAACTAAAAATTAATCAAACAATGCAAAATTAAATTGATTAATTATCCAAACCACCATTCTAATCACGTGATAATTCCGTAATTAATCACGAGATATCATTCAAATCCAATGAAAATTCATAATTAATATGAATTACAACGATATTATTTTAAACCGCTTTAAATAATCACTACAAGAATAAGCTGTTCCACCGACCGAATATTCCGACCGCTATTATAAACGGTCGCTAAAATTAAATAGCGACCGAAAGTAGTCGGCAAATCGTATTCGGTCGGTAATTTTACCGTCTGATTTTTAGACGGTCGGTATTTAATAAATTTCGGTCGGTGCGCGTAAAAATACCGACCGACTATCTAATATTACCGACCGATTTGATAGTCGGTCGGTAACTTCTCAGACATAAAAAAATCAGCCCGACCAAAGTCCCTCATTATTTCTATTCACTCATCACTCTCTAAGCAAATACCCCAAAACCGACGCCTACCCTTCACCACTACCACCTCCCGCCGGACCACAGCCGCTCCACCGCCGGTGACGACCCTCCCCTAACCCCTTCCGCCGTTCCAGACTTGACACCAACCTTCAACGACCCTTCTCTCTCCTCTTGTTACTTGATTAAGGTATGATTTATTATTAATTTTTGTGTTTTATGTTGTTGGTTTAGTGTTTATATATGTTTTTTACCCATAATTGAAGTGTTAGGATTTATTAGTTGTTGTTTATTGATTGTAATTTTAGAATTGTTCAAGTTAGGGTTAAGGGTAGTGAAATTGGGGTTTTTTTATAATTTGATTAGATGTTGAAGATGGGTATATGATGTAGTGTATATTTGTTTAGTAAATTTGAAAAACTATTTTGGTATTGATTGAAATTTGATTATGTTAGTATATATAATTGTTAGTATGTTCAAGAGGTTAGTAATTTGATAAAGGTATGTTTTTCTCTTAATTCTTGTGTCTATGTTTGTTTTTACCCTTAATTTTATGTTAGGATTTGTTTATTTGTTGTTATTTGGATGTAATTTAGAGTTGTTTAAGTTAGGGATAAGGTTAGGTTAAGTTGAGGTTTTTTTAATTTGATTAGATGTTGAAGTTGGGTATATGATATATGTGTATATTTGTGTAGTAAATTTGCAATTATTTGATTATGTTAGTATATGTAATTGATAGTATGTTTAAGATGTTAGTATTAGAAATATGTAGATTGCCTATTTAGTAAGAATGTAGAGGGTTGAACGAGAATGGATGTATGAAAGGGTTGATGCTAGGAATTAGTATGTAGATACGAATTAGTATTTAGATTGTCTATTTAGTAAGAATGTAGATTGTTTCAATTAGTTGTTGTATTGCCTAATTATGTTATATATATTTATGTATTTATATAGATTTGTAATGAAGAGGGTTGAACGAGAATGGATGTATGAAAGGGTTGATGCTAGGAAGATGGTTAAGTATGAGTTTGTATGTGGGGTGAATAGTTTTCTTGAATATGTTAAAAGTCGAGATGACTTTAGGAATTCACAACTAATTAGATGTCCATGTGTAAAGTGCAAAAATTTGAAATACTTGAGTGAATTCGTGGTACAAGAACACCTTATTAGTAAAGGTTTTACGGGAAATTATTATGATTGGGTGTGTCATGGTGAGCCTTACTCCTTGAAAATACCAAACAATGTACCAAACACTACTCAATCTCCCATAAGAGGACCATATCGATAGATGGTAATAGATGCCTTAGGTGACCGTGCATTAGAACATATGGAGACACCCCCTATCGGTGAAGAGGAAACTCCACACCCTCAGTTGAAGAGTTTTTTTGATATGTTAGATGCGGCGGAGAGACCTTTATATGAGGGGAGCGATGTGTCGGTGTTACAAGCAGCTGCAAGGGTTGTTAACATAAAATGTGAGCACAACTTATCGCACAAATTTGTAGATAAGATTGCTTCCTTGATTGAGGATGTTATACCTCGGGGAAATGTGATGACCCGCACCTATTATAACACCAAAAAATTGCTCAAAGCTCTTCAACTACCCTATCAAAAAATTCATTGTTGTAAGGACGGGTGTATGCTCTTTTGGAAAGAAGATGTGTCGCTTGATAAATGTAAGAAATGTGGCAAAGATAGGTACAAGCCAACACCATCAATGTAAGAAATGCGGTTTTTCGAAGAGTTTAGGAAGTATAGAGAGCAGATGCAACAAAGGGATGAACTTTACGTGAAAAATCAAGAAGAACTAAGGCAGCAAATCACGGCAAGTCAAGCCGCTACTATGCGTGAACGGGAAGAAACAAGGCGCCAAATTGAGGCCTTAGCCAAACTGCTTGAATCCCAAACCCAATATCGATGCAACAATAACATATTTGATTTTCCGACTAACCCAAATAACGATAACCCCGGTGGAGGCGGAAGTGGTTTTCAAGTGTAAGGTACTTGGTTGTGTAAGACAGGGTTAATTGTAATGTAAACTTTAGTAGTTTGTTGTATAAGACATGGTTATGCTAGTTAATGTAAACTTTAGTAGTTTGTAATGTAAACTTTAGTAGTTGTAAGACTTGTATTGTAAACTTTAGTAGTTTCTAATTTGAAAGACGGTTTCTGGTTTCAAAAAATTGTGTACGAACGCATTTGTATATATATTGAAAAATTTGCAGGAAATATAGCAAATGGGGGAAAATAAGAAGCAAAATCACCCAAATCGTTCACAATGAATACCGACCGACTCATACAATTTACCGACCGACTCAACAATTTACCGACCGAGTACATACAAATACCGACCGATTGCCGTCTGAATAGTTCCTGATTATTTTTGGTCTAAAAATGACACCGACCGAAATGGTCCTATACCGACCGACTGTCGGTCGGTAATCACCGACCGATTTTTTTGTTACCGACCGACTGGACATTTACATTGACCAAGTCAATGTTTTTTAGTACCGACGGATTTTCTCTCCACCGACTGATTGATCGGTCGGTATGTTTCCGATCGATTTGAAATCGGTCGGTAAGAAACATTTACCGACCACAATTACCGACCGAATTTATTCGGACGCCAAGGAGGGAAAAACGGTCGGTAAGAAGTATTACCGACCGATTTTCACTTTTAGCGACCGCTAAAAACGGTCGGTACTAGACCTGATTCTTGTAGTGAATATGGTATCAATGTGAACCGCTTCACAAAAAAAAATTCCCGTTACGGTTACTGTTCACCGTCAGGAAAAACAAAAAATTTTTTTTTTTTTTTTTTTTTTTTTAAAAAGCTGTCACGGTTTTTTAGAAAAACCGGAAAAAACACAAAAAAAAACGAAAAACAGCACTGCAGGCCGAGAAAAAGACGAAATTTTTTTTTTTTTTTTTTTTTTTTTTTTTTTTTATGTACAGCAGCCGAAACAGTGGCAAAAAAAAAAAATTGAACAGATGAAAAATCGATTTTGCTTATATTAACTAGATCGGTACAAACTAGCAATATCTAATCATTATTAAACATTGATACCGAAAATATGAAGCACAAATTGATGTTCATCAACAATCAAACCAAATCCATTCACGTTTTAATTCAATCAGTATTGAATCCTAAACATCTACAAATTCTCATATTATCATCTTAACCTATTAAAATAATAATACAAGAATCGAATGGAACAACAACAAAAAAAATCACACGGCCCCAAAAAAATTTATACAATTCAAATTTTTTATGAAAATCATATAAAAAATTTCATAGCCATAACGCTCTGATACCACTTGTGGGATTTGTATCTGTATACAACCCTTTAAATCGACAGGATTATAATGAAATTTAACTTATATGATTAATAGTCATAAACAAAATTGCATAAGACGAAGGGATTAAGAAATAACCTTTAGTCCTTGCGATAAAGGCCTAAGAACAAATACCAAAATAGGTATTCCCCTAATCAAAACACCCTAGATGGAACAAGATATGCCTTGAGATTGCTAGAACTCTTGAGAAACCGTTTTCTCTCTTTTTGTGAATTATGTGATGGTGGAGGCTCAACTTGTGATTAGGGTTGATCAAGATCTTTAAAATAGGGAAACCAATTCCTTTATATAGTCCCCTATCACAAGGTATCCTAGTGTAATTAGGAAAGGTATTTTCTTTCCTAAAAACCCTCCATATGGCCGAAATTTTAGAGTATTATAATACTTTATTTTCGGTTCATATTTAGCTATTAATATATTGCAATTAATATCCGTATATTATTAATTATAAATATCCGTATATTTACAATTTTACTAATTCAACATATCAGTTTATATTTAATTTAGCTTGCAATATATATGACAATTAAATATAACCTTTTATATTTAATCGCGAATTACTGTTAATTCGGCTAAACAACATTATTTAATCTGTATTAAATAATTTTTTATCATCACATTGACTAACCGTTTAGTCAAAAACACTGACTAACCTTTTAGTCATATTATAAGGCATCAATATAATTATTTTCTCAAATAATCATATCTCTCGAACACATCCAATAGGTGTGACTTTTAGGGACCAGTTGATTACCGCCATCAGTATGACAATAACGTCAAACTTATCTAGCAAGCCAACCGTTATTGATAAACGTTAATCAACTGATTATTATACGAAGTATACCCTGTGAACCTACAGAGATTTATTTATGTTATTGCACTAACTGTGGAGGACACTGGCTCCAACAATCTCCCACTTGTCCGTACAAGTGTATGTGCGATAACCAATTCTCATATCCTATATAAATTTCTCCCACTCAATGTAAACCAATTTGCAAAGTTCGTATTTACAAAGGTCGTAGTTTACAAGTGATCTGTATCAAGAGTGGTTTTCCCGACTAGAGAGTAACTCAACTGATAAACGAATCTGTATTCGAGCATGGCCATGCATTTCAGTTACAACTCCTCGAGTGGCCCTAAGAAATGATATAACCTGATAAAGGTTGGATATTTTCTTCAACTCGAAACTTGCAGAAACAAGCGTAGTATGAAATGACCCAGTAAAAATCTACTTAGCCTCCTGTTACGGTCGACCATGAGAAAGAAACCAAAGTCATCCAAAAACTGCCTTAATCTCAAGAGACAGTCGATAGTCAAAAGAATCGACTCTAGGAACACTATGGATGTCCTAGCCACGACCTGGCACAAATGTTCCGTAACATCTAGGATTCCATAACGTCGTCACAAAACTGTCCTGCGAGGTATCAGTATATCCCGCATATGTGATCAATCAGTCAACTGTTTGACTTATGGCTCGTTGAACCCACCATCAATCGACGTCACAATATAATCACCAGAGTTATCAGCTCATGTAGGTGATTACGGACCAAAACATATATAAATTAATTCAGTTCACTTTGTGGTGTTCAATGTTGTCTGTACAACCCACATGAAAAACAATATATCAAACAAAACGATGATTTTATTAATAGTTTTATGAAAAGATACAGTGTCTAATCCATAAAAACAACTAATACAACTCAGGAACACGTTTGATTCCCATGGAATAACGTGCCCTACATGCTTATCATATCTTAAAGGTTTAGTGAAAGGATCTGCAACGTTATTATCCGTGGCAATCTTATCTATCACTATCTCCCTTTGCTCCACATAATCTCGTATCATGTGAGTCTTCCTTTGTACATGCCTTGACTTGTTGCTGGACTTGGGCTCCTTAGCCTGGAAGATGGCACCACTATTATCACAATAGATGGTGATCGGATCATTCGAACTAGGAACTACAGTTAGTCCTTGTAAGAACTGACGCATCCATATAGCTTCCTTCGCAGCTTCTGAAGCAGCATAGTACTCGGATTCAGTCGTAGAATCTGCTATAACATTTTGTTTGGAGCTTTTCCAGCTGACCGCAGCGCCATTAAGAGTAAAAACGAATCCAGACTGAGATTTTGAGTCATCTCGATCCGTTTGGAAGCTAGCATCTGCGTAACCGATTGCGCATAGCTCAGTGTCACCTCCATAAGTCAATACCCAATCCTTAGTCCTCCGTAGGTACTTAAGGATATTCTTAACAGCCATCCAGTGTGCTTCACCTGGATTGCCTTGGTATCGACTAGTCATACTCAATGCATATGCCACGTCTGGACGTGTGCATATCATGGCATACATGATCGATCCTATAGCAGAAGCATAAGGAACCCGACTCATGCGCTCGACCTCTTCCGATGTCTTAGGTGCCTGAGCTTTGCTCAGCTGCATCCCAGAAACCATAGGAAGGTTCCCCTTCTTGGAGTTGGTCATGCTGAATCTCTCAAGAATCTTATCTATATAAGACTCCTGACTTAGGGATAACATCCGTCGTGATCTATCTCTGTAGATACGGATCCCCAAAATTCTTTGTGCCTCGCCCAGATCTTTCATCTGGAAATGGTTCTTTAACCAAACTTTCACCGAAGTTAAGAGAGGTATGTCATTCCCAATCAAGAGTATGTCATCTACATACAATATCAGGAAGACTATCTTGCTCCCACTCGACTTGATATATAGACATGGTTCCTCGACCGATCGAGTGAAGCCATTCTCTTTTATCACTTGGTCGAAACGATGATTCCAACTCCGAGAAGCCTGCTTAAGTCCATAGATGGAACGCTTAAGCTTGCATACTTTCTTAGGATTTTTAGGATCAATGAAACCTTCGGGTTGTACCATGTACAACTCCTCCTCCAAATAACCGTTTAAGAAGGCGGTTTTCACATCCATTTGCCAAATTTCATAGTCATGAAAAGCGGCAATCGCTAAGATTATCCGAATGGAACGCAGCATGACTACGGGTGCAAAAATCTCATCATAGTGCAAACCGTGCACTTGAGTGAAACCCTTTGCCACTAGTCGTGCCTTGTATGTATCTGGTTGTCCTTCTACAGAATGCTTTATCTTATAAAGCCATTTGCACTGAAGAGGCCGAGCCTTATCAGGTAAGTCAACCAGATCCCATACGTTATTCTCGTACATAGAGTCCATCTCGGATTGCATGGCTTCAAGCCATAGCTTTGAGTCGGAACAGGTCATGGCACCTTTATAGGTAACGGGTTCGTTTCTCTCTAGGAGTAAAACGTCATCTCTCTCATTCCCTTCGACCATACCAATGTATCTGTCTGGAGGAATAGAGTCTCTACCCGACCTTCTAGGTTCCAAAGGAATATTAACCGCAGCCGACGATAGAGGAACAGTTTCCTCCATTGGTTGCTCGGTTGTTGGTTCTTGAATCTCCGACAGATCGAATGTTCTATTACTCGTCCTATTCTCGAGAAACTCTTTCTCTAAGAACGTCGCACTAGCCGCAACAAAAACTCGATGTTCGGTAGGCGAGTAAAAGTAATGACCAAACATCCCTTTTGGATAACCAATAAAGTATGTCTTGACCGATCGTGGGCCGAGCTTATCGTCAGGTCCCCACTTGACATAAGCCTCGCAGCCCCAAACCCGAATAAAGGACAAGTTAGGGACCGTTCCCTTCCATAGTTCATATGGAGTCTTGTCTACAGCTTTAGACGGACTTCGGTTCAGTATTAAAGTAGCTGACAAAAGAGCGTATCCCCATAATGAATCAGGTACAACCGTGTGACTCATCATGGATCCTCAAAATTTGATTTCCCATCCCATGAAAAGAACAGCATGTCTTGCTTAAGGACGAGACGACATGTCTAAAAGCTTTAGACGGGTCAAACCCCCTCACAATAAAGCAAGTGGAGGGAGCCCCACTTGCTTTTTTGTGAGGGGAAGACGGGTTATCCTGTCTGAAATGAGAATTTGTGCGAAGAGAATGCCATACTTGCGTGGATCGAGTTTTTGTTTTGGACAGCTCATGGAGTCACATTTTTAAGGGGGTGGACCGTGGATGGGCTCTATTTTTCATTATTTGCTCGCTCTATTTTTCATTTATATTTTCATCTTCATAAGCATATAGGTATATACCTGTGACAATTTGCTTGAGAAAATCACAAGTTCAAATCCTCAACGGATATCTACTTATCCAACTTGTCATCGACTCATGGATGATCTCATACTCGATCTCATTTAATTACATTTTTCCAATTTGCAGCAGCACTTTAGATGGCTTCCGAGGAAACAGCAATGAATCAGGAATTTTTTGCCAAAGTAGGGCTCATCCTACATCTATTTACCAAAATAAGGCCCGTTTGAAACTATTTACCAAAAATGGGTCCACGTCATCAATTTCCGCCTTTTTATTTTTAAAAATTTTTTTTAATGCATCTCGCTCTCCAGGAGAGCGAGATGATTCAGCGTCAAATGAGAAAACCTTCTGCCAATCTATTATTTGAGTTCTTCACCATGTCGCTCACCCGCATAGCGAGAAGCTATTGAATTCAACATATTCTCGCTCACCCAGACAGCGAGAAGCTACAGCAACATCTACAAAACAAGGCAGCCCCCCTTTCCCCCTTTCATTTACTCGACAAAATTAGAAAAAAAAACCCGAAAAACTCAAACCCTAAAAACTGAATTTGTCACTCTCTAATCCCAACCCACCCAAATCACTCCTTCATTTGTTTCAATCACACTATAAGGTAATGACATTCCCTTATTATTAATTAACTCTTGTTCATTGCAATTAAAATTCAATTTATAATTGATTATATGTATTTTCCCCTTTCCATATTAGGTAAATTTGGGTTTAAGTAGTTGATTTCATAGCTTGTTTTCTTTGCTTAGGTTGTTTTAATCAATTGATTTGTTGTGAAAAAATTGAAATGGAGAAAATCAATTACCCTTTGTGTTGTTATTGTAATGGTGAGATAATGGTTGAAGGAGAAAATGTAGCTTATAAAGGTGGGGAACAATTTTTTGTGTTTGTTAGTAGCAATCAAAGCTTTAATGAAGTTTGTTCTTTAATTTGTGATGAATTAGAGGTTGATGGTAGTGAATTTGCTTTGAAAATTAAGATGAAGTATCCTAGTGTAAAAGGGTATAAACTGTTGTCTTTAGATAATGCCCGGGGTTTAAGGGCGTTATGGGCTAGTGTATATCATTCAAATGCGGCATCTATGGATTTGTTTATTGACTTGACACCAATCCAACCATCTAATATTCCAAATTTAATTCCTAATCCTTCCTCCGTTGAAAGTAATATAACTTTTACAAACATGCTAAGTCAAGTAATGAGGGGAGAGGATCCCATGTTTTGTGTCTCTTTAAGTGCGAATAATGTTGATCAACATCAATATGATGTAAATTTTAATGGGGGTGAGTTTGAAGAAAATGAGGATGATATTTTGATAAATGAGGTGGATGATGATGATGAGGTGAAGATCTTGTTACACCTTCCGCTCCTAGTGGGGAGTTTACTAGGCTTCATGCTATTAACGAACAATTTGTTAATAGATGGATAGATGGGGTTTATGTTGAATTTGTTAAAGGTGGAGAATTTTGTGTTGGCCAAAGGTTTAACAACAAACTTATTTTATCACAATTTGTCCGACAATATCATATTGAGAGGAATCAAGTTTTTCGAACCGCGGAATCAAAATCTACCATAGTTACATACAAATGTGGTAGAAAGCCAACTCCTTGCACGTGGACCTTAAGAGCATCTAAAAAAGATGTCACTAAAGATGCTTTTACTATAGTCACTTACAAAGGTCCGCATTTACCTTCTTGTGTTGTTGATGCTCCTCCCATTGATCATCCTAACTTAAATAAATCCTTCATTGCCAAACACATAAGGACACTTGTTGAAGCGGATTGGGGAGCTAAAATTTCTTTACTTAGAGCCTCAATGACCACTCAATTCAATTTCACACCTTCTTACATGAAAATATGGCATGCAAAACAACGTGCTATGGCAGATTTGTATGGTGATTGGGAGAAGTCATACGCATACCTCCCTCGATACTTTCGTGCTTTGCAAGAGGCAAATCCGGGTACCGTTGTTGAATTTGGGAATAAAAGGACAGGAAAGGAAAACGAGGAGCAATTTGATCGTGTTTTTTGGGCATTTGGACCTTCTATTAGGGGTTTTGAGCATTGTAGGCCACTTATAACAATCGATGGAACTCATTTGTATGGAAAATATAAAGGGGTCCTTTTGATTGCCATTGGAGTTGATGCCAATGACCAAATCTTTCCATTAGCATTTGGCATTGTTGATTGTGAAAGTATAGATACTTGGGGATGGTTTATGGGTTGCATTAGACGTTTAGTCACTAGAAGAGAGGGTCTATGTGTTATCTCTGATAGACATGTTGGTATTATGCGGGCAATGAATAATGTTGATTGGGTGGAACCACATGCCTATCATAGATTTTGTATTAGACATCATGCATCAAACATTAACACGAAATTCAAAAGTAACGAAGTAAAGCTAGCTTATCTTTCAACCGCTGGTGCAAAACAATTGAAAAGATTTAATAGAGGGATGGCCAAAATTGGAGAAATGAACCCTAGTGCAAAAGCTTTACTTGAGAACATTCCACCTAGCAAATGGTCTTTATGTCATGATGGTGGACATCGATATGGTATTAAAACTACTAATAATTCCGAATGTTTTAACGGTGTTTTGAAACGTGTTCGGTTTTTGCCAATAACCGCTCTTGTGAAGGCAACCTTCTTCCGCCTTAATTCTTATTTTGTTGAGAGGCGTGGGAATGCAAATGATAGGATGTTATTAGGTCACACATGGTCTGAAAAGGTGCAAAAGAAACTTCAAGAAAACATTGATCTAGCGGCACATCATACCGTCACTATTTTTTATCATCAAACCGGACTTTATGGAGTTGTCACCGGACGTGGTAATAGGCTAACAACTGATGCTCAACATTCACATACGGTTCACCTTTCTGAAAAAACTTGTACTTGCAATAAGTGGCAAATTTACCACTACCCTTGTTCACATGTGATGGCGGTATGCCGGTCTTTTGGTATAAGTAGTGACCAATATGTTGATCCCTTCTATTCTTGTGGTGAGTTATATGGTTCATATCGTCCAATTTTTCACCCAGTTTCCGATGAAGCTAATTGGGCTCCTTGGGTTGGTAAGAAACTAGTGCCTAACCCTGAATTGAAGAGAGGTGGAGGGCGTGGAGGGCGGCCTAAATCTTCTAGAATCCACAATGAAATGGATTCGCGCTCAACGGTGACATGTAGCATATGTCGTGTGGAGGGTCATAACAAACGCGGTTGTCCATCGAAAGCTAGTTCCTCGTCTGCTTCGGATTTGAACTTTGTAACAATGTGATGTATTATTTCTAGTTACTTTTCTATTTTTACAATTTGAACTTCGGATTTTTTCTAGTTACCTTATTGTATTATTTCTAGTTACTTTTGTGTTACCTTTTGTATTAAACTTGGAATTATTAAGTAACTTTTTCAATATCAATTTCTTTGTTTCGTGCTTTTGGTGCCTATCGTTTGTTTTGTAGATTATGGATCCCGGACCATATGACCCCAGGATTTTACATCTTCAAGAAAGTCATAGAAGCACCACTATTTGGGATGGCAAGGTAATAAATACCATTACATATTGCTTTCATAAAATATTACTTACCATTAGTCCATATTTCTAATATTTCAAATAATTTTATTGAAGGAATGTCCACCACTCACTTGTAGAACTCACATGAAGGTTCTATCCACATTTGTAGTTCCCGGTCCCGTGCTAGACTACGTAAGCAATACCCAATTTAATGGAGCATCAAGGCTTTGTTATGTGCCCATAGACAATGACTTGATCACCGCTTTGGTTGAGCGGTGGAGGCAAGAAACACATACCTTCCATATGCCTTTTGGGGAAACCACCGTCACTTTACAAGATGTGCAAATCTTGTTGGGGCTACAAATAACCGGTAAAGCCGTTACGGGACTTAGTGAGCATCCATGGGGTTTATTATGTGAGCAATTGCTTGGCCGTAGGCCGTCAAGTGAATGGTTGAAGGGTGGTAAATTGAAACTTAAATGGCTACATCAAAACTATCAAAACCTACCCCAAGATGCGAATGAAGAGACGTTGCATCAATATGTGAGAGCATATTTGCTCTATTTGTTTGGTGCGGTGTTGTTTTCGGACAAGACAGGTAATTTAGCAAGTTTGCTTTACCTCCCACTTTTATCTAACTTGACCAAGTTAGATGAGTTTAGTTGGGGTAGTGGGGTACTAGCATGTCTTTATCGTAACCTATGTAAGGCTACGAAAAAAGATGTTTGGCAAATTGTCGGGCCACTCCTCTTGTTGCAACTTTGGAGCTGGGAAAGGATTCCAATTGCTCGCCCGGTTATTAAACGGTCTAAGGTACCTATGGTTGAAGGAGTTGATTATCCACTAGGGTCGCAAATGAGGGCGGGAGTTGATCCTTTGGGATGTAAATGGCTTAGGATATGTCGTTCATTTAAAGATCATAGGCTAGGATTAAGCGTGTTGAGGGACCTATTTGATAGAATGGTTGAGTCGGAGTTTGTTTGGGTACCCTACACACAAAATGTCCTCCAACATGTATCGCCTAGATGCTTGACTAACCAAGAGGAATGGTATGTAATTGCTCCCTTGATTTGCTTTGAAATGGTGGAATGACATCTTCCAAATAGGTGTATGCGACAATTTGGTTGGGATCAAAACATCCCCGAACAATGCAATACTTCTATCCCTTTGCATGATGTTAGTCGACAAGGGAATAGTACAACAAACTATGCTCAACTACATAGGGAGTACATAATCCAATGGGAAAACCGTATGCGCAAAACAGTTCAAGGGGGAAGCCAATACTCCGGGTTAATGAGCCGGGACAATGGGTACTACGAATGGTACACCCCAATCACTCGTCAACGCATTGCTCCCCATAGTAGCCAAGTCGTTGAAGACTACACGGATTATCACTATTACTACCCTACCGCCGCCGATTATCAATTGCTAGTAAGTCATTTTTATTTATTTCAATTTATATCAATTATATTTATTTCGCTTGACTATTTATTTTTCTAATGTTGACGATTATAAAATGTAGACCGAGAGCAACATATACAACTACAACACGGCGACAACAATGCTTAAGGATATGCCGGATGATGTCCCCTTGAATCATTGCACATTGATTGAAAGCATGCGACAATGCTCACTTAATGCCTTGCGTCACACCAATCAAGCACATCTTGTCAACTATGAAGAGCCAAGACCACCACCCCCTCCACGATACGACTTTCGCCATTTAGATACTCGTAGGCAACTTACCCAAGAGAGTGAGGAAGGACCATCAACGTCATGGGCAAGAAAGAAGGGGAAAAGTCGTCGTCAAGAATAGATAGTATATGATGAAACTTTGGTTATGTTTGGTTCTATTTTAAGACAATTATGTTTCGTTTTAGTTTACGACAATTACGTTTGGTTTTGTTTTAATTTAAAACAATTAGCTTGTATGAACATCAAATTTATCAACTTCTATGAAACGGTTTATGATTAACTTCAAATTTATCAACTTCAAATTTATCAAATTTATCAACATCAAATTTATCAAATGACAGGGGAAAGGGGAAAGGGGGGGCTGTTTTCTTTTCTAATGTATGTTGTATCTTCTCGCTATGCGGGAGAGCGAGAAGCTATTAGGTTCACTAGCATCTCGCTATGCAGGTGAGCGAGATGGTACTGAACTCAAGTAATAGATTGGCAGAAGGTTTTGGAATTTGACGCTGCAGCATCTCACTCTCCCGGAGAGCGAGATGTATTAAAATTTTTTAAAAAAAATAAAAAGGCGGAAATTGATGACGTGGACCCATTTTTGGTAAATAGTTTCAAACGGGCCTTATTTTGGTAAATAGATGTAGGATGAGCCCTACTTTGGCAAAAAATTCATGAATCAGGGTGCCATAATACATCAAGAAGAACATAATCTTTTTCTCTAAGACTGCTCAGTAGACTGTTTTCCTTCAGCAGATCATCAATAAAAGCTTTCTTGGCTAAAATATATCTTTCGTCCTTCAGACAGTCTCTCAGACGATAACTTCATAATCCCGGAAGTAAAGATTCTGGGACCCTGTCTAGGAAGAACTTTTGTATATTCCCAATAAGGACTTTCATCATGAATCATCTAGTACAAGAATTAATTCTTCTCTAACACGCAAGTGAGGCTGCGAACATTCAGTCCATGCCCCGCTATATACTAAAGATAATCGGTAATCTTCTTATCGTTGTATTATAGCCTATTCACGTTACTTTTTTTCATATAATAAATTTTCATGTTCATTCCCACCAATCCCACTTATTTTAAATTTTATTGACGGTTATGTGTAATTATCGACTCGACTTCATTTTATCGTCTTTAATAGAATATAAAATTATTCCATAGCATTATTTTGTATTCCCTAAACTTGGCATGAAATCATCCGTATAACTTGTATATATGGTTAGCAACAATCATGGGATTAGAATCCCCTAACTTAGGATAGTTAGTATTAGTCTTCCTATAATTTTGAGATTGACTATACCTAACCTAGGAAACCTTGTTTCCTATATATTGTACCATTTGTATATTCAATAGACAGGGAAAAATCATTTCTTATATGGTATCAGTTACCAATCCCGATCCTCTACACATCTTCCGCCACTCTCTTCTCCGTTTCAATCTTTTTCTCCTTTGCGCTATCAGTCGTCGTCACGCCATGACTAACGACTCCAACCCTAAATCTTCTTTCCATCCCGCTTACTCTGTTTCCAACATCAAAAACTTCGTCCCTATCATACTTGAAGCCGAGAATGTCCATTATGCGTCATGGGCCGAACTTTTTCTCAACACTGCCCGTGCATTCGATGTCCTTGACCACGTCGCTCCTCCTTCCAACGCCGTGCTCCAAAAGGATGGACAGTGGGATCGTCTCGACGCAATCGTGAAACAATGGATTTATAGCACGATCTCACTTGACCTTCTCCACACCATCCTCGAACCCGGTCTCTCTGCCCAAGCCGCGTGGGATCGTCTTAAGGACATCTTCAATGACAACAAAAATTCTCGAGCCGTCTTCTTGGAGCAACAATTCACCAGCACTCACATGGATAATTTCCCGAACGTCTCCGCCTACTGTCAAAAACTCAAAATGATAGCCGATCAATTGGCTAATGTCGGTTCAGCGGTATCAGACACCCGCTTGGTCCTTCAACTCGTCACACACCTCTCTGCCGGCTACAACAGTGTGGCGACCCTCATTCAACAAAGTGATCCCTTACCTTCGTTTTACAAGGCTCGCTCCATGCTCACTCTTGAAGAAAGCTGTCTGACCAAAGAGTCGCCTGATACTGCACTCCTGTCCTCTCAAACTCCCACTGCTGATTCTGCTTCCCGACCCAACAATAATAATAAAAACCGACACAAAAATAATTACAGAGGAATGGCAGTAACAATAGTTACAGAGGAAAAGGCAACCGACACAAAAATCGCGGAAATTATCGAGGTAAGAATAACAATGGTGGTTACAATAACAATGGTGGTCATTCTAATTATACTAATGGTGGCAATTCAAATTCTAATAATAAAAATAATTACCGTGGCCAACAATCATCCAGACCCGGGTCCTCCCAATCTTGGACCTGGGTTCCTCTCTCCGGCTGGCCGCAGCAGCCACCAACATGCCCCTATCTTACCTCCGGCTGGTCGGCTCCCAAATCTAACCCTTCTGCAGGTATCCTCGGCCCTCGGCCGCAGCAGGCCTTCTTCGTACAACCGTCGTAAACCCCTGGTGCCTTCGTTTCAACAGACATCGCTGCCGCGATGCAATCTCTTAATTTACAGGGATCTGATGACAATTACTACATGGGTACCGGGGCCTCGTCACATATGCAGTCCAGCAATGGTAGGCTCTCTTCTTATTCTGTTTTGCGTGATAATCGTCACATAGTCGGTTGTAATGGCAACTTGATTCCAATTATCGGTCTCGGAAATACCAAACTACCCTCCCCTCACCACAACCTGCATCTAAAAAACGTCCTACATGTGCCAAGTCTAATTAAAAATCTCGTCTCAGTTCAAAAATTTACCACTGATAATAATGTGTCCGTTTCCTTTGACCCGTTTGGTTTCATTGTAAAGGATCTCAAGACGGGGACGCCGATAATGCGAAGTAACAGCACGGGAGACCTCTACCCTATCCTCCCTTCCAACCATTCCACCAATGCCAACCCCAACGCCCTGCTAGCCGCGTCAACTTCAACGTGGCATGATCTCCTCGGACATCCCGATCCCGTTATTTTTAATTCTCTTTGTCATAATAAAAACATTGGTTGTCGTCCAATTAAGTTGTCGTCAATTTGTCAGTCGTGTCAATTAGGAAAGCATGTTAAACTTCCTTTTTTCGAGTCTAAGTCCAACACTGTTAGTCCGTTTGATATTTTACATACCAATTTATGGACATCACCCGTTCTTAGCACCATGGGACATCGCTACTATGTTTTATTTTTAGACGATTACACTAATTTCCTTTGGACATTTCCACTCAAAAATAAGTCACAAGTTCACTCAATTTTTTCGACCCTATACCACATGATTAAAACTTAATTCCATTACGCTATTAAAACTATTCAATGTGATAACGGTCGAGAATTTGACAACAATTCGTTCCACCAATTCTTTGCTAAATTTGGCCTTCTATTTCGATTCTCGTGCCCCCCCATACCTCTTCCCAAAACGGTAAAGCAGAACGGAAAATTCGCACCATTAATAACATAACGCGTACCCTCCTTATTCACTCTCACATGCCATCCTCCCTTTGGCACCATGCCCTTGCCATGGCCACTTACTTACACAATATCCTTCCCAGCAAAGCAAATAATCACACTTCCCCTACCTCGAGTCTATACTACCGGGAACCCTCCTATGTCCATCTCCGGACCTTTGGGTGTCTATGCTATCCTCACATTCCTCCCTCCACCACTCACAAACTCGCCCCCCGTGCTATTCCTTGCGTATTTATCGGCTACCCGGAACACCATAGGGGATACAAATGCCTAGACTTAACCACCCGGAAAGTGATTATTGCCCGTCACGTCACATTTGATGAATCAACCTTTCCCTTTGCCACTCCCTCCAAACCCGAGGCCGCACTCCCATCTGACCCGACACCCTATGTCCTTCACCAGCTACAGCGGCCCACTCCGGACACACCTACACCTCCACCTGAGAAGCCACCCTCCTCCCCTGCTCCTGGACACACCGAAACCCGACCTCCATCCCCTGCCCGTGACTCCCCTGCCCACACGTCCCCTGCCCAGCCTCCTCCCAACAGCCCACCAAGATATACGCCAATCGACCTATCCCCACAAATGGCTACCCGCGCTGAACATGGTATCTTTAAACCCAAAACCATTTTCGACATGTGCACTACCTCGCTCTCGCCCATTCCCAAATGTCCTATCACTGCCCTCCGCGACCCTAATTGGAATCGGGTCATGACCGACGAATATGATGCACTCATTACGAATAAGACTTGGGTTCTTGTACCTAGGCCGGACAATGTTAACATTACTCGCTGCATTTGGCTATTTAAGCATAAATTTAAAGCTAACGGTGAGTTGGAGCGATACAAAGCTCGTCTTGTTGTCAATGGCATGTCCCAACAGGTTGGTGTTGATTGCGATGAAACTTTTAGTCCGGTAGTGAAGCCCACTACTATCCGCATTGTTCTTAGCCTTGCCGAGTCAAAGAAATGGCAAATTCATCAACTGGACGTGAAAAACGCGTTCTTGCATGGTCACCTCGCTGAAACGGTTTATATGCACCAACCACTCGGCTTCCGTGACAAAGAACGTCCCAATCATGTGTGTCTTCTCAAGAAATCTCTTTACGGCCTCAAACAAGCTCCCCGGACATGGTATCATCGTTTTGCTACATTTGTGTCCACGATTGGCTTCAGACAAAGTCGGTCTGATAATTCCCTCTTTATTCATCGTCACGGTAATGATATTGCTTACCTATTATTATATGTTGACGACATTATCTTGGCCACTTCCACTGATAAGCTACGTCTTATTCTCATAGGATACCTCCATTCCGAATTCGCCATGACCGACCTCGGGCCCTTAAATTGTTTTCTTGGGATCGCTGCTATTAGACACAAACAGGGACTGTTTTTGCATCAACAACGGTATGCAGAGGACATTATCATTCGTGCTAATATGGGGTCTTGCAAACCGGCCCACACGCCTGTTGACACCAACTCTAAACTCAGTGCCTCAGCCGGTGCACCCGTTGCTGACCCGACCTTATTTCGTAGCCTCGTAGGAGCTCTTCAATATCTCACCTTTACGCGACCCGATATCTCATATGCGGTCCAACAAATTTGTCTCCATATGCATGATCCCCGGGAGGCGCATTATGGTGCTTTGAAACGCATCCTTCGTTATATCAAAGGTACGTCTCACTTGGGTCTGCACATTACCGAATCTCCTAGTACTGATCTTATCACCTATACGGACCCCGATTGGGGTGGGTGTCCCGACACTAGACGATCTACCTCCGGGTATTGTGTTTATTTGGGCGACAATCTGGTTTCATGGTCCTCCAAAAGACAAGCCACGGTATCTCGGTTCAGTGCCGAAGCCGAATACCGCGGAGTCGCCAATGTTGTTGCTGAGTCATGTTGGGTTTGAAATCTCCTACTTGAACTACATTGTCCTATTCCGAAAGCGACATTCATATATTGTGATAATGTCTCTGCCATATATCTTTCCGGTAACCCGATTAATCACCAACGCACCAAGCATATAGAACTCGACATCCATTTTGTGCGTGAGAAGGTAGCCCTCGGTGAAGTTGTGGTCCGACATGTTCCGTCTCGATATCAATTCGCGGATATATTTACTAAGGGTTTACCGAGAGTCCTATTCGATGATTTTCGTTCCAGTCTCAGCATCCGTCCTCCTCCCGCTTCGAATGCGGAGGTATAATAGAATATAAAATTATTCCATAGCATTATTTTGTATTCCCTAAACTTGGCATGAAATCATCCGTATAACTTGTATATATGGTTAGCAACAATCATGGGATTAGAATCCCCTAACTTAGGATAGTTAGTATTAGTCTTCCTATAATTTTGGGATTGACTATACCTAACCTAGGAAACCTTGTTTCCTATATATTGTACCATTTGTATATTCAATAGACAGGGAAAAATCATTTCTTATAGTCTTACGTAAAATTACAATGACAAATATACCTTATTTCTCAGCATTCACATCATTTCCTAACTCTTCCCCAATAATCGTGTCTTCAATCAACATCTACCCTAGTTCTACCCTAATTCTTCCCCATAATAAATCTTCTTGATAATTATTGGTGGCATTTCAATTTCATTCATCGACCCGTACCTCTTACGAATTTACCTGCTATGATAACATGAACCACTAGGTCACATGATTTCATATATTGAGGGGCGTTTGGTTCAACGTATTGGAATGGATTCTAATATCATAGAGGTATGGAGTTAAAACCCCATACTTGTTCATAAGTGTTTGGTTGAGTCGTGGAATGGATATAATATATTAATAAGTTGGAATGGAGTTAGAATCTTGGGTGTAAATATGGGTATGAGATTTCAGGGGGTTGGAATGGAGTTAGAATCCATTAGGTGTCTAACTCCATTCCAAAAGCCTCCAACCACACAATAGAATGGATTGAATCCATTCCAATCCATTCCAAAACCTCCAACCAAACACCCCCTGAATTTTATGTTTACTGAATGCTGATGCTAAACTAGAATACTAGTTAATGGTTGCTTTATGCACACAAAGCAATATCATCTTTCCAACACATCCTCAGTTTCAAACCCATCAAAATCAATTCTTGAATCCCAATTGATCTAGCTCAAGGTATCAATTCAAGTAGATAATCTGGGATGTTACACAACAATGACAAAACTTAGGAGTGTTTTGTCATCCTTGCGACATTAACTTAGGAGTGTTTATGTTAAAAAAAACTAAAAAATTAATTTTTAAAAAAACTACTAATGTTGAATGAAATTTATACAAATATAGATAATATAAAAAAAATTAAAATGTTGAAAAGAATTTGATTATTGAATAAATATTTGGAATTCTTTAGTTTAGTTTAATAAGAATTTCAAACTTTTCTAAAATTACATACAATTCATAAAAAAAATTATCGTCTAAATTTTTGATTTGTTACAAATCAAAATTTTATTTAATGGTTTGAACATGGATATTATAATAAATTTATCTGAATATATAATTATGTTTATTAAAGCCGTAAATTTCACTTAATTTATTTTATTAAATTTTGTTGAGTTTATGGATCCGGTACTCAAGAGGGGGAGGGGGTGAATTGAGTACTCTTTTTAAAACTTTAAACAAACAACTCGGAATTTATCTGTTACGAATCAGCACTCAGACAAATTAAACAGTTCAGCGCACTGTTTAAACAATGAAGATTGTGCAGTACTGATTCGAACAGATTCGTGAATGAATCGAAATATAAGAAAACAATATAACGATCAAACAACAATAAGAATGCAATAAGGGAATCGTTTGTAGTCTTATGAAAGCAATCGTGATGGATAAACACAATAGACTATTGGTCGATCTTTGTGTGTGCGGAAGCGTGCACGATTATAAAAAGCAATAAACGAAATAAAGCAAATTAAAGAGAAACAAAACACAAGCGATTTTTAAGTGGTTCGACCTACACTCTTTAGGTCTACGTCCACTATCTCTCTTATTAATGTTTCTTTAATAATCAACCCCGACTACAAAGAAACCCCCACAACCTACTCCGGTTGTGCGACTCGAGTACAAAACCCTTGTACCCCAACACCCCACAACTAACTCTAGTTGTGTAGACTCGAGTGCTAAACTCTTAGCACCCCAAAGCTCTCTCTTTAGATATGAAATATTACAATCAAATGTGTCTCTTTTACAATGTCTTCATATAAGACTAATAGAGACGAAATTGAATTCCTTACAGCAAGAGAATCGAGCAATACAGAACAGAGTTGCAAATTAAACAGTCTCACGAACTGTTCGATATATAGACAGACACCTTTTCAGAAAATATTTGCAAAATGAATTTAAAAGTTTAAAACCTAAAAACCTAATTTTGCAAAAACGTTAAAGCACATGAAAAGGGTACTTATTTCTGAATAATAGTGTTGTATATATAGGAGAAGTCTTAGTATCTAAATCTCTTAAAATAAAGCAAGAAGATAATATATTGAGAAGATAATCCTAGAATATTTTAAGATAATAAAAAGATATTTTGCCTTATTCTCCAAGCAACAATAATTCCCAAAATCAAATCAAATTTGTTTGTCAATTATCTTATTCATAAAATAGGGAAGTTATTAATTTGCTGAAAGATTTCAAAATAACATTGTTTAGAAATATCTTTTCGAAATCATAATCAAAATTTGTTCAAAGAATTATTTCAGGCGCGTCCATAAACCAGATCAGAATTAAACAGTTCAGCGGACTGTTCAATTCTTGCTCAGTAATATATTTGCTCGTTCTCTTACTTTTACAACACGCATGACACTAAACAACGACACACTTCTCTTCAAGCTTCATGTCTTCATTAAATATCCTTTGAACCTATACATACTTGATAACACATACATTAGCAGCACAAGGAAAACATTATACGAAATACTTGTCATCATCAAAAGAACATATCTCAACAATTTCCCCTTTTTTGATGATGGCAAGTCTTTCAAATTATGTTCCCCCTCAAAATATGATTTCTCTTGAATGACCTTGAATGAAGCTTGAAAGTAATGACCAAGTAGAAGAGAATAACAAATGTCAAGAGCTACTTAAACCGCTAACCAACTTATGCCAATGTAACTAAACACCTTTCAAAGACGATAAGATAGTATTAGTCTTGACAAGGTCTAATAGCAAGCAATTAACAACAAACATATGTACTCTTCCCCCTCTTGACATCATCGAAAAGGGAAATAACATTAAAAGACTAGAATTGTATAAACACAAACAAGATTACTCCAGATTTCAAGTATGTGATGTTAAACATAATAAAGTCATCATATTGAATACCACCACAATATGTAAATAAAAAGTTTCAAGTGTCACAAAAAGGTTAGATCAAATACGGAGTTAGTTTTGTAGGGTTAGAGAGGGTTTTGGTTTATGTGGCTAGGTTTGAATTGACTTCGAATAAAAGTATAGAAAGTACTTGAGATTTCTAAACTTCGTGCATGAAAATTGTAACAAAGGAAAATAAGATACATGAATATGGAGTTTTGAGAAACATGAAAAACATAAAAGATTTGGAATGAATAAGGAATAAATCATTACATAGTGCTCATATTTCTTCTTCCTTTTTTTTCGATCTTTTTTTTTTTCGATCTTCCTTTTTTTTTTCGATCTTCTTTTTTTTCGATCTTTTTTTTTCTTTCTTTTGTTTTGCACCTTTCACTTTTTTTTTTTTTCGATTTTGAGCACTTTCTCATTCCTTAGAAATATTTCCAATGTGATCACAATTCATCCAACTTTATAGCATCATCAAAACTCCCGATAAAAGTCTAAAATGAAAACATGTGAAAATATCATTATTTTCTTAAATATGGCACGAATAAAAGAAACTCAAGACAATATACTCATATCAAAATCAATTAGGTGAAGGTATAAACTAGTTTTGGGTTGTAGGTTAAAATGGTTAGGCAAATTGATTTGGTGCTTCCTATCTATTGTAGATAGGTTTAGGTAAGGCACGGCTTGGGGTTCTGGTTTTTGAATTGAACAGTGCAGAGGACTGTCCAGTTTAGGTTCAACAAGGTTTCTAGTTTGAGAAATTTAAGTTAAGAAGGGATGAAGTCAAATTAAGGGGTTATTTTTTGTAAGAAGATTGAATGACACTTTCAACAATTTAAAACATATCATGATTTAATTCAATAATCAACCATCTCATGTTGGCTATGTACTTGGCACACGGACTATCATGCTTTAGTAAATACGCACACGGTCAATATGAAAATTCCCTCAACTAATCAATCTTTGAAGAAAGCACATCATATGCAAGTGTCAAATGCAATTTACTAGACTAAGTTTCAACCAATTTTCTCAAACCGTTCTCTAGAAAGTAGTTAAGTAAAAATAGCTAGTTGATCATTAGTCTTACCAAGCTCTAGACAAATTTTACTCTTTTCAACTTGACCAAACAAAAGTGATGAACAAATACTTGCGTGTTTAGCTTTAGAATGTTGATCAATGGGATAATTGGAAGTAGTAATTAAAAAACATAAATGATATGCGCACACAAATAACCACGAATTAATCCCATATGGAGAATTTACCTATAAAGCATCATCGTTATTCTCCTTTCCTTTGAACCTTTCTCCTGATAGAACAGTTTAACAAACTGTTCTGTTCCCCCTGAACTTGAGATCACCTCTATCAAAACAGTTCAGTGAACTGTTTAACATGCTTCTGGTTTTTATTCATCAAGTCCTCGTAGGCTCTCCTTTGTTCTTCTTCATCTGTACACATGCTAAATTATGTTAGATATATCTTTATAACCAAGATGAAGAATACACCATAATAGGTAGTAAATCAAGAATAAGAATATACATACCAACTACCAATTATACTTCTCTAAGATGTTTGCTTAACATTAAGATCAAGAGTTGAGAAGTTCTTACCATCCTTTCTTAAAGTGTGAATAAACTTGAAACACCTTACCAACTTATGTATCACACCTCAAATTTTTAGGCTCTATGTGAGAGGTCAAAAACATCATCTCATATGCACCTTGAGCAACGAAAGTTATTTTGATAAACGCATGTTGCTCCCTCTCACTTTAGCCTGCAAAACAATCAATCTTTGGACTTTGGTACCCAAACAACTTTGGGTCCTTTTTCATTAGTCATTGTAGCCATCAAGTCCTTTCTAATCCATATTTTTTTAACCAACTTGTGATCTTGTTTACAATCAACCTTTTTCTTGTCACAAGGGTTACATGTATGACCATAATTTCGGCATTTGAAACACTTCACATAATTGGTATTCAAATTACAAGAAGGATGTGATAAACATGCCATATTTTTGTGAGTCTTCTCTTGAGATACTTTTAAAGATGGAGCCATATGTAGGATCTAAACTCTTAGGTGTTAGCCTTTCAAGAGCACGAGGCTCTGATACCAATTGTTGAGTTTATGGATCCGGTACTCAAGAGGGGGAGGGGGTGAATTGAGTACTCTTTTTAAAACTTTAAACAAACAACTCGGAATTTATCTGTTACGAATCAGCACTCAGACAAATTAAACAGTTCAGCGCACTGTTTAAACAATGAAGATTGTGCAGTACTGATTCGAACAGATTCGTGAATGAATCGAAATATAAGAAAACAATATAACGATCAAACAACAATAAGAATGCAATAAGGGAATCGTTTGTAGTCTTATGAAAGCAATCGTGATGGATAAACACAATAGACTATAGGTCGAGTCTTTGTGTTTGCGGAAGCGTGCACGATTATAAAAAGCAATAAACGAAATAAAGCAAATTAAAGAGAAACAAAACACAAGCGATTTTTAAGTGGTTCGACCTACACTCTTTAGGTCTACGTCCACTATCTCTCTTATTAATGTTTCTTTAATAATCAACCCCGACTACAAAGAAACCCCCACAACCTACTCCGGTTGTGCGACTCGAGTACAAAACCCTTGTACCCCAACCCCCCACAACTAACTCTAGTTGTGTAGACTCGAGTGCTAAACTCTTAGCACCCCAAAGCTATCTCTTTAGATATGAAATATTACAATCAAATGTGTCTCTTTTACAATGTCTTCATATAAGACTAATAGAGACGAAATTGAATTCCTTATAGCAAGAGAATCGAGCAATACAGAACAGAGTTGCAAATTAAACAGTCTCACGAACTGTTCGATATATAGACAGACACCTTTTCAGAAAATATTTGCAAAATGAATTTAAAAGTTTAAAACCTAAAAACCTAATTTTGCAAAAACGTTAAAGCACATGAAAAGGGTACTTATTTCTGAATAATAGTGTTGTATATATAGGAGAAGTCTTAGTATCTAAATCTCTTAAAATAAAGCAAGAAGATAATATATTGAGAAGATAATCCTAGAATATTTTAAGATAATAAAAAGATATTTTGCCTTATTCTCCAAGCAACAATAATTCCCAAAATCAATCAAATTTGTTTGTCAATTATCTTATTCATAAAATAGGGAAGTTATTAATTTGCTGAAAGATTTCAAAATAACATTGTTTAGAAATATCTTTTCGAAATCATAATCAAAATTTGTTCAAAGAATTATTTCAGGCGCGTCCATAAACCAAATCAGAATTAAACAGTTCAGCGGATTGTTCAATTCTTGCTCAGTAATATATTTGCTCGTTCTCTTACTTTTACAACACGCATGACACTAAACAACGACACACTTCTCTTCAAGCTTCATGTCTTCATTAAATATCCTTTGAACCTATACATACTTGATAACACATACATTAGTAGCACAAGGAAAACATTATACGAAATACTTGTCATCATCAAAAGAACATATCTCAACAAATTTAGTTTAAATTTTATAATCTTGAATAACATTTTTTAATGATTTTATCACATTTTAAAAACATAGCATATAAAATTAAATAAATAAGTTATTTAATATTTGTAATTGAGAAGTTTAAAACTAATAGATCGTGAAGTGTTTTTTCACAAATTGATTTATTACTTTGTTTGTAAGATATTAATATTGAAAATGAATTTGAGATAATTTACTTGGTGAACAATTATATTTAGATAACGGTTTAGAATTTAAACAGAAAATAGAATTAGGTTAATGATTAAATAGATTAAATACGTTGAAAAACGAAAGTAAAAAATAATCTCCAAAAAACAAATAAAGAAAAGGAAAAAAAAATATGTTTAAAATGTAAAAATTATAAAGAAAAGTAAGTTAAAGATTATAATAATTAAAAGACATTTCTATAAATCGTTTTAGAAAACATTAGATTAGAACTTACTTTTTTTTTAAATCCGTCTTCATTTAAAATACACTATGATAAAAAATTTCTTTCTAAATCACATTTTAGTGACTTATTATGTCTTTTTTCAACTTATTTTTCATTTGTATAAACGATTTTACCTTTTTTTAATATATATTGGATATGTCACAATCTGAATAAATTCATAGAGTAATTTTAAAAAACGTTATAATACGAGAGTAATTTTAGAAAAATAGATTTTTTACGAAAATAGCTTATTTACTCTTCAAGAAAAATATGAAATTATATCGTAAGATCTTATTTTCTCTTCTTTTTTTTTTATTGCACAAAGTCACCACTTTCTGGTTATAGTGTTTATTTAAAAAAAAAATATAGTCATATTTACGAATAAAAAAGTAGTCATTAATTACCAAAAAATTGTCACTTTTTACCAAAAAAAATCACTTTTTTTGAGTCGCACGAACAACTGTCATATTATAAAAGTTGCGTTGAAAACAAAATATTAAAAAAAAATGAAAAAACCATACTAAAATATGTCGCTAAATTAAAGAAATAAAATTTTAGGAAAACACAATTAAATTACTTTTTGGGGACAATAGTTTTTTTGATTCCGGTAAAACATTACTCAAAATAATTATTCGGAAGATCATCATCGAAAACTTGATTTTTTTGGCCAAAATAATTTTTTTCCGCCAAATTATGTAAATCATGTAATACAGTTATATCTAAGTAATAATAAATATAGTTTGGAAAGACAAAACCCATTTTAAAACGATTCAAAATACTAATTATATCAACAAAGTTAGCTTTCAGTTTCGTCAGATCATCATAAGAACTCCAAAGTTAAGCGTACTCAGGTGAGAGTAGTCTTGGGATGGGTGATCTCCTGGGTGATAATATTTGTTGTGAATGAAAAATAATATTTTACGATTTATTTATTTATTTATTTAATGTATATTTTGTTAGCCATGGGAAAAAAATTTCGCCGCGGGAATAAAAATTTGGCCAATGGAATTATTAGCCACGAGAACACCGTGGCTAAAGATTCAATTTTTGCCACGTTATTGTTTTTCCCGTGGCTACCTGTTAGCCACGGCCACTTGCGCCACGAAAGATTTTTCCGTGTTAAAGTACTTTAGCCACGGAAATTCAACACTTGCACCACGAATTTTGCCATGCCCTAAGTGCTCATTTGTAGTAGTAAGTGCTAATTTGTAGTAGTGGTATGTGTGAAATTTGAATAAATCATTTTATTAATGCATTGAATTGAATCGAATTGAATGGCAGGAGATGACTAACAATTTGAACAATGCGCAAGATGAATTCAATTTACTGGTGAAACTTGTAGCAGCAAAGAAAGAAAAGGATGATAAAATTGTGAAGATTCAGAGGCTAATGAATATCAACAGGCGCAGTCAATCAAGCCAAGTGTCACATTTAACTACCAAAGGTACTACAACTGAAATGGGCAAAATGGCTAGAGATGATAACAGTTTGACACTGGCTCTTGAGGATGCAAGGAAAGCTGTCAACAAGTTGGATGACAATATCGCTCGAGTCGAGGGAAGGTTGATGGGTTGTCAAGAAGTGCTCACAACATCAACTCTTGAGGAGCTAAACTTACTCCGACATCTGAGCAACAGAAGTATCTACATGGGAGTAAAGGTCAAATGCCTCCCTTTCGCAAGCAAAAAGAAGATGAGACATCAAGCTATGCTATGCAAGGGGTTCACTATTGAAGTTATCTCAGCAGAGACACTCATGGAGCAAGTGATTTCTGCTATGGTTTATGCCAGTATTTCCGCACGATGCCTTCTTCTTCCCTTCCAGCTAAGGATCCTACTGACATTGTTAGTACTAGTGGTACTACCAAGGAGGAAGACCATGATGATGATGATCAAGTTTAATTACAAGCTGCGTGCTACTTAATTTGCTTGCTGCATTGAATAACTATCAACTACTACTACTGCTACTACGTATCTTTAATTTCTGTCTTGTCACAACTTTGGCTAAAACTACTCGTTTTTCTTGTTGTTGCATCTCTCTTAGCTTCTTTGCTCAATCTTGTATGTTGAACTTAGCTACCATATGTCCATATACATATATATATATATATACTCTTTCTCTTAGTCATTATCCTCATCTCTTCCTTTGTCTCTATTCTTGATGTCTAACTTTGTGTGTTTTGTCTCAATGGATATATTATCCGTCACAAATTTTAAATGAGTCAAGTATCTTCTACTTAAGTAGATAACACAAGTTTAAAAAATCATAAATAATTTGTCTTTTTCTACCTATGTACGTAAATATTTAATTTAATCCGTCGCAAATAAGAATCTGTGATTTTGACTAATGTCATAGCCATGAGCCCGTGAATGATACCAAGTATATGTTACATGCTTTGTTTGCCCTCCTTGAGTATTATGCCTCATTGCTCTTATTAATTGCACTTGAAAAGTATATGTTACATGCTTTGTTTGCCCTCCTTGAGTATTACTAGTTTTAAACCCGTGTAAAAAATACACGGGTCGTAATATCAATCACTATTATTGGTTACGGAAGCATATAAATTTGCGTAATAAAATTTGCAAGGACGTGACAATATAAATAGTCATAATTGCATATCCGACGTACATATAAATTTATTTACTAATCACTAACATACGATGAAAATTATCCTACAAATGTATAAGTTATATAAAACTTTACAAATACTCAAAAATTTCTTTGTAAACTACGTTCGTTGTAGTATTGGATGTACGCTTGTTATTGTCGCAAATCAATAGCTTCAAACCTTGTTTGCTTGTGACCCTGGAGATTAATGTATACATTTTGTATATAAATAAATTATAAATTAATAAACTAATTGCTAATGTTGTCGACTGATCAAACATTAGTTGATAATTATCTTTTTTTTATCTCTAAGAGTTATGATTAATGTATACATTTTGTATATAAATAAATTATAAATTAATAAATTAAATGCTAATGTTGTCGACTGATAAAACATTTGTGCACTTGTGCTGCTTCCAGAACATACAATTCTCGTAATGTCGTAATTTTCATTTTTTTTCATCGAGAATGAGCACTTTTTATAAATTAGGATTATCATTTTTTTCTTGCCCCTTTTCTGATTATATATATCCCTCGTTTAATTTGTAAAGCATGGAGTATGTATGGAGAATGAGCAATTTTTTTCTTGTATTGCCTTTTTACAGGTATATTCATCCAGCAATTTATAGTTCCGTCTCATCAAGGAATTTATAGTTCCGTCTGAGAAATTTTTTAAGTTGCAAGAGTATTGTAATTTTAATTATTAATTATTAATTGTTTGAAATTGAAATTATTTTTTTTAGTTGCAAGAGTATTGTAATTTTAATTTTTGTACTTTGTTTTGCATGAAATTATTAGTTTATAATTTTTTTTTTAATCATGGAATATGAAAAAAATTATAAAATTGTGTATGAAAATAAAATATGTAAACAGAGTTTGTAAATACGTAAACATAGTCTAAATAAATCAGAAGAGGAGAGAGGGTAATTAATGTTTTAGTTTTGATGTGGGACCCACTATTCCTGAATTCCTGCAGACAATAGGAAGACTCTAAATGTTTGTGGATTAGTATATAGTAGATGCTTCATTGCTCTTATTAATTGCACTTGAAAAATTCTACTCTCACGGTCATTTGTTTTTTTTCTTTCACAAAATCAAGGAAAGTAGAAACGACCATTTATAGGTGGTGGTATTGAATAATAAGTAGACAATATGTTATATGGTTTGTTTGCCCTCGTTGAGTATAAGTGTTTTGAATTTCAATAGATGTTTTTATTGTCTTACGATTTTATGATTCGATTCTTCCGATTGGATCTTACTCTCCCCAACAATCAAAGTAGAATCCCGATCGATCCTAAGAATATTGCTCAGGGGTCAAGCTCGAGATTAGATTGACCAATTCAAGTTATCCAAAATTATTTGTCGAAAGTAGATAAATTAATAGTACTTTATATCACGACATCAATCGGACACCAGAAAAGAGTAGGGCAATCTTCTCAATGAAAGCCAAAATTTTATTAAGTGAATACAAATAAGATCAATAATTTACACGGATCATTCTATGGTTTAAGATTGTCTCAAGCAATTTTTTTGGTATCCAAATGAAGATGATAAAGTTTGGTAAAGTACTAGTCGAATTAGATTAACCCCGTCATTGTGAACAGTAGCGGAACCAATATTTGTTAGGGGGCAAACAACTAATGACATAAGATACACTAGAAAAAATAGCGAAAAATTTAACTAAAAACTTCGAAAAACTCATCCGTAGGGGAACCGACCGCCCCTTAATTAGATTCGCCACTGATTCCGAATTTGCACAATTCAGTTCATAGCCGATCGGGTATGCTTGAGTCGTTTTCGGGCACATTATTATCAAATTATTTAAGGATAATGGTCATGTAACAAGGGTCAAGTTGAGTCGGCAATTGGGGGTACGGATCAAGCTCAGATCCTTATCCGGTGTTAATTAATTGGTCAGTCAGGTCGGATACATTTTACTGCTTCTCTTCAAAAACAATTAAATTGGTAAATAATTTTAATTATATGCCATTTTATTACTCCAACTAGTATAATTAGGATGGCGATAGGGCGCCATCGGGTGGTACCGAATTTCGGCGCCACCTAATTAAAGCTTAAGAAAAAAAAATGTGTTACTTTTCGTTTTGCGCCAAAGTTCTAAGTTTTATCAATAATACTTTACATCAAATAATTTATTTAATGTTAACTTACTCTATACTAAATTATCTCAATCAGTAATTACGTTTCTCCATCGTTGTATTAGGTCTTTCATCTATTTCGTTTTACAT
The DNA here is from genome assembly GCA_022085475.1 of Heliosperma pusillum. Classification (NCBI taxonomy): domain Eukaryota; kingdom Viridiplantae; phylum Streptophyta; class Magnoliopsida; order Caryophyllales; family Caryophyllaceae; genus Heliosperma; species Heliosperma pusillum. The sequence continues at coordinate 91,901 of JAIUZE010045516.1, read as the reverse complement.
CTTCTGAAGAGACGAGTAAAAGTAGAATGGGCCAAAGCAAAACCCAAGCCAAAATAGTTGAGTAGCCATGGCTTGACTTCTTAGGGTCCGTTGCATCTCTGGCCACCAAGAAACCCACATCTCCGGCACCAAGAACCCTTACTTGTCCACCAATCAACCCATTTTCGTCCACCGCAAGTCTATACGGCCAGCCATTGTGGTTGCCTACACTAAGCCTCTTATGAACATACAAATCTACATCATTTAACTGTTAAATATAATATGGCAATAAACCGGTAAACAAACAATTAACAAAGAACAATCTTGTTTGTTGGAAGTGGTAGCATCGTTACTCCTCAAAAAGTGTCATAGTGTGAGGAAGATAATCCAACTAATATTATTTATTTTTGCTGTCATTTATAATTAATTAGTATGTAACTTTAAGTTCCTAATTTACCCTTTCTCTATAATTAGTTTGAAATTCAAGTTTTAGGGGAGGCAAATGAAAATACCTATGTAATTTACTATAATATTCCCGTTGGCGCCCAATTTGAGTACCACCGGGGTGGCGTCATCTCATTTTCCTTATAATTATAACCGAGCTATACGTGGCTTATCAGATGATCCTATATGCTCGCGCTGTCTAGAGGAGGATGAAAGCATTGATCATCTCCTTCGCCATTGCCCTTATTCACGAGAATTATGGCAACAGATTGGGGATTTAGCTTCATTCGACGATTTCCTTACTATCCCTCTTCACGACTAGGTCTCGAAAAATGCTACTAATGATTCTTCCCTTGCATCTCCAAATTGGTCGATGAAATTCGCCCTGACTTGCTAGTGGATTTGGCGATGGAGGAATGATCTAGTATTTAGACGATTAGAAGTCAATCCCGTAAACCCGTACTATTTCTTTCAGCAACAATTTGAAAGCTCCGAGAAAGCTTTCGATCCCTTTTCACTATTTATACCCTACCCGATATCCCTCAGACACGAAGTCTTTATCCGGTGGCACCCGACCTCCTCCTTTCGGTTGACACCTCCTGAGCACGGACGAGGCGTCTACGAGTAACCCAGGTTCGGCTGGGTGTGGGGGAATTATCCATGACGATACGGGTAATTTCACTTCGGCATTCTATTTTTCTGTCGGGGTCTGCTCGTCCATGAGAGCAGAAATGAGAACTCTAGTAGCCGGGTTGGATCTTGCCAGTTCGTTGCATATTAGTAAGCTTCTTGTTCAAGTCGATAATAGCTCCTGCGTTAATATTGTTAATGATGAGCAGAGCAACTACTGAGCAATAACCTTCGTCCACTGGTTAATCGTTGTAAGGAGTTAATAGGCTCACAAGGATGGACAGTTAAAGTTGAACATATCTACAGAGAAGCGAATCAAGCTGTAGATTGATGCGCCAATAGTGGAGTAAACGCAGCTTACGATAAGACCACTCTAGATGCTCCCCTCCCGGGCTTCGTCCTATCTTAAGAGAAGATATTTTAGGCCTCATGTTTCCACGGTCTATCATTAGCGAGTAGTAGTTCCAATTTCGGGGTTTAAACCCCTCTTATGTACCAAAAAAAAAAAAAAAATATCATTTATATACAAAGAACCCGTACCCATGTTTATTATATTGGCTGTAGAGTAATTTTAAAATGGCGTTTTACAAATTTTCCTTGGTTGTACCGTATTATGTAGGGGAGTATTAAAAAAGTTCAGAAATTTTCCTTGCTTGTCCTTCCTCACCAATCCTTCGCCGTAGATTGAGCCGTCTCATGGCTATCTACGGTGAAATGTTCACTCCTTCTCATCTTATTTTCCCTAATTGATTAATCATGCTCAATATAAGTCCGTCTTTCATCTCCATCGGTATGGCCAACCTTCTTTGGGATGTTGTGGTTCCGGTCAGGTCTCCTGCCCGTCAATCGCCACCTTTTGTCTTATCCGGCTGGATTAGGTCTTGCATGCGTCTCGGAGTGTTCCCCTTCCCCTCGCCCCTTCCCCCACCCCCAGGTTTGCATTTCTCTTCGATTCCTTTTCCGGCCTGTTTGGTGTCCGTTGAGTTTGATGGGTATAGCCCATCCTTGCTGTCCGTTCTTGTTTGTGATTAAGGGTTAATTTGGTGTCTCCCCTCCCCTCGCCCCCTTCCCCCACCAATAGGTTCTTTTTTACTTTCAGCGTGTTGTTCAGGTGGTTGTTTCGTGTCCGTTGTGTATGTGGTGGGATTCATTGGGTGTCCGTTTGGTGGCCTTGATCAGTATTAGTTTTGCATGTCCTATGTTTGGTGGTGATGGTATAATGGGTTTGATCGTCAGACAATTTTTTGTGTGGGTTTTTCATTCTGGAATTTTTTGGTCAGCCGAAGAGTGAGCGGGGTTGGCTTGAGTTTGGACTTGTCAGTGGCGATGGTTTGGGTAGGAAACGGTGGTCATCTCCTTAATTTTATGATCATTAGTTTTCTATTTACTTTGTTTATCCGAATAATCTACTCTTACGAGAGTCCGTGTCTTAATAATTTAGTTTATATGACGATCTTTTACTTAGTGTGTATAGGCGTTGGTGTCCTTTGCACCATATCGTTCCTTAATAAAGGTCTATGGGTTGTCTATGGTTTCTATGTGCGTCTGTTCCGTGATAGTTCCGCTCGGCTTTTTGTGCATGTTGTTGTTTCCTCTGTATCAAAGATTCCTATGGTTCATATGGACTGGAATTTGGAGGAGGGGTGTTTGCTTTTGCTGACAGTCTACTGGTTGGTCTTTTTGGATCTTCCGTATCTTCCGTATGTTGTGAAAGAGAACAAGAATAGGAGAATAGCCACTCCTAAGAAGGATTGTAGCCAAGAAGATGAATCTTCGAGACACATCGTATCTACTTGCTCGTCAAGTAGATCTTTGCCCCAAAAATTTCTACGTCCTCGTGGCGTAAGTGTGTCTTATTGTAAGTAATCCTCCGAAGCTCATCTAATCAAGAAGATAAAAGAAATGCTACTACATTTGTTCAGCAACGAACGCCCCCTCAAGAAGCCTACTTGGTGTATCATCCCTGTTTCTAGTTTAGCTTTTTATTTAAAAAAATGTAATATTATAATCCGACTGTGAGAGTCGGATTTGTAATATGTAATATACAATTTTTACTGTAGCAAAAAAAAAATTGACAACTTGACATGCTGCCAAAACCGAGGTAAAAGGTAACGCCTCTTTTAATTTATTTAAAGGTACAATGGGCAAAGTCACATAAATCCGGCAGCCAAGAATAATCAGCCCCTGAATTTATATGTACCCGATTTTTATTTTTGGATTTTTTGTCAGATAGTACATAATATTTAGGTCTTTTATAAATCTGTTATCTAATGTTTATTTTTTTTGCCCAAAAACACCTAATATTTATCTATTTTTGCCTTATGGCACCAAATTGACATTTCCGTAAAAAAAAAAAGTCAAACGTCCGTCTTGACTTAACGGAAAATGCTTATCTGAATTGTTCACTTGTTAATACCTTATCCTCTTCACTCTCTCACTCAGTTTTGTAACTTCATCAATTTCTGACCTTCATCCTACTAATAAATTACAAACTCTTTCTTCTTTATACTTGCATGATTAATAACGTATTACTATCTCTCTTTAATATTATTTATTAAAACCCCAATTTTTTTAATCAAAGGTGTTATTTTTCCCTAATATACCCTAATTCAAAAACTACCCTTGCACCGATTTTGTAATCCTGATTAAAAATAAAAGTTTGGTACCAAATTTATTGTTTATGTATTGCGCTTTCTGTTTTTAATCATTCTATTATTAATTTTGTAATAGGATGAGTTCATTCATCCATAAAGAAGAGGTGAAGAGACTATAAGATAATGTAATTAGGGTTATTGTGGAGGAAAAATAGAAAAGAGGTTAAAATTGAGAGAAAATAGAGGGATAAATTGAGATCAGAGGGAACTTGAGTTAACAATATCAATGTTAGGATGAAGTTCTATGCATTTTCCGTTAAGTCAAGACGGTTGTTTGACTTTTTTTTGACGGAAATGCCAATTTGGTGCCATAAGACGAAAAAGGTGAAAGTTAGGTGCTTTTAGGCAAAAAGAAAAACATTAGGTACCAGATTTACAAAAGGCCTAAATGTTAGGTGCTATCGGACAAAAAAACCCTTTATTTTTTAATACTCCGTATTACAAATTTTCATTGAAGACGGGGTATATCCGTCTTCAGTACTGATGTATCGAATCTCCTCTCACAAGAAGACAAGTAAAAGAGCAAGTGGGGATCCATTTAGTCTACACTTGCTCTCCTACTTGCCTCCTTATCCGTCTTTATAACTAAATTATCAAAACTTCGACTCTTCAATTCACTAAAAAAAAAAAAATATCTTTATTCTACTTTCAGAATTGAGTTTGTAGGGTGTAAGCTACAATATTTTTGCCTTGGAAAAAAATACTCTTCTTTTTAATTAGAGAATAAGTGGACTACGATCCCGTTCTTTTGAACTAAATTTTGCTGAACATTTCTAAACTAAACTTATAGGAGCGGCTGAACTTATAGGAGTTCAACTGTACTGAACTTGTATGAGCTAAACTTATAGAAGTTGAACTTTTCTGAACTAAACTTATAGGAGCTGAACTTTTCTGAAAATAACTTATACGATCTGAACTTAACTTAACTTTATTATTCCATATTATTATTATCTTTATTTTTTAAAGATATTATTGACAAAAAAATACGTTGTAAAATACAAAATAAGATAATAAAGGTTTCTCATTATATACATTAAGTTATTAACTTATTACATCTTTTTTTAATCATCTATTTTCATTTTATCATTTTCCTCATCTATTTCCTCTCTCCATCTTCCTTGCCAAATATTTGTCATAATAAATATAGTTGTACATCTAACCAAATATTAGTGTTATTTACAAAATTTTGGGATGATTAATATGAGATTTCATTTTCATAACTATAAAATGATCATCAATTTGACTTGAAGGCATAAATTAATAAATGGTAGAGAACTAATTAATTTAACAATAAAAAATGTGAAACGGTCCAATATATGAAAAGACAACTCATATAATAGCATAAAATGAATAAGTTCTTTCATTTCATATCTAAAAGTGGATCGTCTTATTTTATAAAACATGTAAATTTTAATTAATATGTTGTTAACAAATCTGTTAGAATATGCCTTGAATCTGTTCGGATTCCGATCTGATTTAGTTTCCTTATTTGTTTAGAAAACTATTATTTAGTTTCCTTGTCTGTTTAGAAAATTAGTATAGGGTTTCCTATGTCTGTTAGGGTTTCCTAAATATGTTTAGGAAACAGCTGTTATGAGAGTACTACATAAACTCTCATAAGCCGTCTGTTTTATTCATTCAGAAATTTGTCAATCTGTCTGAGTCATCTGAAATCTAAATACTCTGACGAGTATACTCTGAAATCTGTAATTCCTCAAGATCAATATTATTCGTCCCTTCTGCCAGTGGACGTAGCTAAAATGTTGTTACTGAACCACGTAAATCTTTTGTCTTTTTTCGCGTATTTAATTATCTTTCTTACATCCGTTATAACAAAATCTAACATAAATAATTTAATATAAGTTAAGTTAAAGTTTCCGAACTGAATTTATATGAGTTGGACTGAACTGAGCTTAATTTTGTTGAACTTTTCTGAACTGCACTTATAAAAGGTAAACTTAACTTAAAGATTGAGGGTATAAAGTCCAAAATAACATGACCGTAACGTTTGTCAGACTTCATATTACCTTGTGTTCACATATCCGATACTCATAGGTAGACCTGTACATCGGGTCGGGCTGACCTCGGGCCGGGCTGGGGGAGGGGGGCCCGAGCCCACAATTCGGGCTGTGACTGGGCTGGGTTCCCCGGGCCGGGCTGGTCAGATTGAGGCCCTGAACCGGCCCGGATATGGGTGTGTGAGGCGGGCCGGGCCGGGTCGGACGCGTCATTCAATTTTTATTTTTTTTTAGATATATAAATTAAGTGATTGTAATATAAATTAAATGATTGTAATATTTAAAGACGTATTCGGTTTAGCCGTTTATAGTTATTTTTCCCAAATATTTATTTAGTGATTAATAAAGGGGAAAAAAAGAAAAAATAAAAGAAGGGCTTGATCGAAATTAATGTAACTCTTTTAAAACGATATCAAATATTTTGTTTAATTAATATCGTTTTTCAAATTACGTTAATTAGGATGCCTACGTATCTCGAAAGAATCAAAGCCCACGTAGTTCTCCACTTACCTTACTTACCTTACTTACCTTTACGATGTCGGTTGGATGGGTGGTGAATGGTGATCAATCTTCATCGTCTTCTTCGGGCGTTTCGGCAATTGATGAACCACCGGTTGTTGATAATAAATCATCCGTTGTACTATCTTCTTCTTCGTCTTTCATTCCTTGCATTCTTTTTTGTGCTTGATCCCAATCTTTTTTGCACACACACATTTTGACGGTTCTTGAATCCAAACTTGATCTTTTCTCATCAAGAACTCTTCTACCTGCACTAAAAGCCGACTCGGACGCAACGGTGGAAGCGGGTACAACTAGTACATCTCTAGCAACTTTGGATAATATGGGAAATTGTGCGGAGTGATTTCTCCACCATGTTAGAATATCGGCTTGTTGCCCAATAACATTACTATGATCAAAGTTTAAATACTCGGTAATAGTATGAGCGGTAGAGGATGATGTAGAACTAGAAGAAGAAGAGCTCGATTTTCTAAAGATTTTGTTAGCTAAACGGTGATCTAATATGGTGTTGGTTGGCATTTTAGACTTCTTATAAGTAGGTTCACATTGACCACTAAGTTCATTTTCATATAATGCATATAATTGATGAACAATACCAATAGCATAATCAACATCAAGTTGGGTATTATATTCAAAACCTAAAGCACCATAATAAAAATCTAAAACATCTTTTAAACCTTTTGCTTTAACACATGGATCAAATAGCATACCAACACAATAAATAGTGGGAAATTTGGTAAAATAATCTAGCCATTTTGACTTCATTTTAGCAACAACCGGTCTCAAGCAAATAATGTTCTCACAATTATTCAATTCATCAACAATAGAACAACATGACATAATAACACAATGGACATTATGATCATAAACTTGTGAAAAAACATTTGTTGCATCTTTATAAGCTCTTAGTAAATCACACACATGTTCGGCAAGATTCCACATAGAGTCATCAATTAAGACTTCATCATCTTTAGAACCCACATGTTCATTATACAAAGTAGTGATAACATTCTTATAAGCAATAGCATCTCTTAGCATTTTATAAGTCGAATTCCATCTTGTAGGTGTATCTAATGACCATTTCTTAGGCCTTAAGCCCAACTTACCACAAAAATTAATATATTCATGTCTAAAATTCATTCCATTTCTAATCCATTTAATTACTTGTCTAATTGGGTTTAATAAGGGATATAACATAGAAATACCTTCTTGGGCGGACAAGTTAACAATGTGAGCACAACATCTAATATGGATTAGTTCTCCTTTTAATATCAAGTTCATATTTAGTTTAACATATTCAATGCATTTTGTGTTGGCGGAAGCATTATCAAAAGAAATAGACATGATTTTGTTGTTTAAATTAAACTCATTAATTGTGTTGTTAATACGAGTGTAAATATTGTAACCGGTGTGACGTTCTTCCATTAAATCAAAAGCAATAATACGTTTCTCTAATCTAAAATCATCACCAATCCAATGCACGGTAATACATAAATAAGGTTCACCTTGTTTAGATGTCCAACAATCACTAGTTAAACAAACACGATTTTTATATGTTGAAAAAAAAGCAATCAATTCATTTCTAGTTTTTTCATATTGTTTTTGAGTACGGCGTTTTAATGTTTGTCTCGAAACTTTATAATAAAGCGGTTGTAAAGACAATTTAACAAATTCCTCCAACTCTTCACTATCACCATAAGTGAAAGGTTGCTCGGTCATGCAAACATATTTAGCCATGTTATCAATCATATCTTGTCGGTTATAAAAAAACGGTTTACCTCCACCGGGAGCCGACGTTGCATAGCCACTCATTGTTGGTTGATTATTCTTTCCTCCACCGGATTTGTAATTTTTAGCATCTAGCCCATGCTTACTTTCCAAGTGGCGGGCCAAAGTACCCGTTCCCGTTCCCTTCTTCCATCTATAAGGGATGACCGGCTTCCCCTCTTGAGCACAAACTTTACAAGTACATAAAAAGTTTTTCGGACATTGGCTTGGCTCACCATCTTGAGGTACTTTGTTGTAAAACAACCAAACCCATGAAATATCGCCTTTCCTACCACCGGTATTTTTGGTAGTCGAACCGGAAGCAACAAAGGTTTGAGATTCTTGGGTATGTGGTACTTGAGTTGGTAAACATAATAAAAAAAAAACTAATTAGTAACATACTAACATAATAATAAAAACTAATTAGTAACATAATAATATAAAGTAGTACAAATTAGAATATCAATTAATAAATATTTAGAATTTTAGAATATGAATCAATTAATTTGATTATATTTTTAATTAATAATATAATCAAATTAATTATAATTTAGTGTATGTAGAAATGAAATTATAAAATTAAAAACATTAAGAAGTAAAAGAATATCAAAGTATTTACCCTCAAACATTCTTTCCATTTCCTCTTGATCAATTTCTAGTGGAATATCAATGTTTGTATTTTGAGACATTATGAGTTATGATAGAATTAGAGATATTATGAGAAATTAAAGAGAGAATTGAGACTAATTTATAATTTATAACTTGAATAGTTGATGATAATAAATTAATAATTATAACTTGAGTATTTTTGAATAATTATAACTTATGTATTTTAGAATAATTAGAAGATTAAGAAGATAGATAAGATTGTGTGAGAAATTAGGTTAAATGAAGTGGGTATTTATAGAAAAAAATTGGGGGGGGAAAACATTTTGATTTTTGAATTCAAATGAAATATAAAAAAAAAAAAAAAAAAAAAGCATTAAAGACCAACGGCCGGCCCACTTAGAACCGGGCCGGTCTGGGCGGGCCGGGCTAAAGCAGGTCACGGGTCAGGGGCCGGGCTGGGAACCGGGCCGGTTTATCCCTTCACCAAACCGGGCCCGGCCCGGGTGGAGAAGCGGGTTGGGCGGGTTGGGGGCACGGGTTGGCGGGCCGTCTTTTTTTTGGACCGGTGACGCGGGCCGGGCTGAACCGGGCCGGGCTAGCCCGCCATGTTGGCCAGCTCCTAATATAGGCCATATGACCTTCTTGATTACTCATTTTGTCTTGTAATTATCTTCTCAGCAAGTCTCTTTTGTGGCGGGAATATCCGTCACAAGCTTGAGACGGGTCAAGTATTACCCATGTAGGTAGATAAGACAAAACAGAATGTTACTCCCTAGATGCTTTTGTCTTATCTACCCACATGAGTAGTATTTGACCCATCGCAAGCTTGCGACGGATATTTCCGTTACAAATGAGAATTTGTTTTACTCCCTCCTATTCTGAGCATTGTTTCCCTTTCCATTTGGCACAAATTTTAAGGTTTTGAATTAAATAAGCAAAAGTAATGTAGTTGGGGTAAGGTGATTGGAGAGAGAGAATGTATTGTGGGGTATTATTGCGGAGTGAAGTGATTAAAATAATTATTGTTGTGGGGTAAGGTGATTAAAATAAGATAAAGTATGGGTATTGTGGGGTATTGTAGTGGAGTAATGTGATTAAAATAAGTATAAAAGTTTACCAAAAAAGGAAATGGGGAAGGTATTGTGAATAGACGAAAATGGAAAGGGGAAACATTGCTCAGAATAGAATGGAGTATCTTCTAAGATACTCCTTCTTATTCACTAACATCTTTCACGTTTGTTTTTGTTCAATATTTAATTTTTTTTTTTTTTGGTACTATTTAATGAAATGGTAATATGTGAATGAAAATAAAAGTAGGAGATAGAATGTGGGTTATATATTCTATTAACCACAAATGATGGACAAATAAGGAAAACGGAAGATCTTTATAAATTTGCCGATTTAAGAAATGTGGAAGATGTTAGTGAATAGGAAAGAGTACAAAAATCGTACGATTTAAATTAGTGCTCTCTTCGGTCCTGATCAATTATTGTTCTATTATTATTTGAGTGTCTAAGTCAATTGTTGTCAGTTCTTTATTTGGAATGGTATTTATGAGTAATTTGATAACCCAATAAGACTATTGTTCACTTGCATCGTTTAAGTGGAACAACAAATGGTCTTCCACTCTTTCCTGATTCTTGTACCAAAATGAAAGGATAATAAATGACCGAGACAGAGGAAGTATATAAATATAAATAAGAGTCATATATGAGAATGTGAGTAATTGTAGATATCAAAAGTCGTTTTGCACCGTGATTGTAAAATAAGAAGTATTTATTATGATACAAACAACTTGTGTACAATATTTTTTATGTTCACCTAAATTGATTTTGGGTGAGCTTTAAACCCTTACTCATCCCGCTTAGTGTCGAACGTCGTCCGTCCCTCTGCCCCTCCCTTATTTTGTCATTTCTAATCGCTTTCTAATTGCATTGTCCCTTAGGTCAGGTTTTATAATAATATATCTTGATTTGCATGACTTTGGGAAGCATATGGGAGATCTAGGAGAAGGATCGACACAAATGAAGACATTGGATTGAAGAAATGAGCTTCTACAAAGTGCATCGGGTAAAACTTGGGTAGTCCCGCACAATTAGGGCTCGCTAACAACATCTCTCTTATAAGAGCATACACATTGAAGAGTTGATCCGCTTTCTCTCTATTATTTCTTCCAATTTTTTCATTTGGTCACATCACACTCTTTTTTCTACCTCACTTCCCACTTTATTCATCCTCTCCTTTTTTTTTCCGCCACATCAAAGAGAATACTACCTTCCTCATTTTTTCTACCTTTGAAGTAGACCTCACTACCCATTTTCTCTTTTGTATGACACTTAGACCAAGACAACGACATTCTCCAAAAATTGATGATGTTTTCCTCTTCCTCTTCAAAAAAGATGCAAATAGAATGTTGCCACATTGAAGAGGACATCCTCTTAGCACTCTCTCTCATCTAAGAGGATGGACAATCCTCTTCAATGTGTATGCTTTAACACCGTCTTATAGCATAAGACTTACCCAATAATAGAAAAGCCCAAACAAAGGACATTAATATATTAAGTTTTTTTTTTACAGCTATATATAATAAGTTCTTGATAATATTATTAGGACCCATTGTCGTGAAAGCGAGTGGCGACCTTGTTTGGTTTAGGCGAGGGCTTTTGCATTCACGAGGGTGAGCGTGATTGTTTTAGCTTACTATTAGGCTTGAGAGAGTTTATCACGCACCCCCCTTGATGACCATGTGTATAACTTACCTTGAACCTTGCTGATCTTTTTAAATTTAGGAACCCCGTTACTACTTCTACGCATGAACTCCGTTATTCCTTTACGTTTCCTTATAATGATTCTCTTAACGGTCCTGATTGTGTGAGGTATGTTTCCATTCACGAGGTATGTTTCTTTTAACGGTTCAGATTACATTCTTTCTATATCGAACGGTTCAATATTTATGCATAGAAATAAAGGTTAATATAGTGTAAATGAGGGTATATTATTAAAGTAAATGAGTGTGTGAGGAAATGGAGAAAAAGAAATTGAAAATAAAGAGTTCAAGTTATGAATCGGTAGTAACTAGTAAACGTGCATAAAAGAGACAACCATCATTAAGTATTGAATTTAATTTCCAATTTCCAATTTCCATTCTATCAAATAGAATTCTCTCCTGGAGCGTTTGGTAACGCGTAATTGATTTCATTTTCATGATTTCAATTTCCGAAATTCAATTCCAATTCAAGGTTTCCAAATATACCATCAACGAAAATGAAAAGCTCTAAAAATGGTGTAAATGGAAGTGTTTTTTTACCAATATATACGTCGATTTGTTCATATTTCTGTTTGTTGTTTTTGTTTCACGAATTGTTTTGTAGATGGTTTTGTTTTTCGACTTCATAGGTTTACTCTATATTCATTTTTAATGTGTGGCTTTTATTGAGGTGCGTGTTGTTTTAGTGATTAGTTGATAACTCGGCTCAATTTAGCTTTTGAATCAATTTAGCTTTTGAATGATGAAGCAAAAATTCTAAAAATTGATAGCAACTAGCTTCCTTAATCGCTAAAGATAAGGTGCATAAAGGTAAATCATGTCGCCGGAGGGGGCAAGGACGGGACAAGTTGACATGAGGGCGTAGTAGGGTTGGGGATCAGATAAGGTGGTGGGAGGAAGTTGAAAGGGAGGATATTTAAAAAGAGCAAATTGAAATGGGTAGGAAGTTGAAAGAGAGAAGTTGTAATCGAAAGGGTAAAATGGGTAATCACGTACATAAAAGTAAATCGTAAATCATGAAAGTAAATCGTAAATCATGTACATGAAAGAGCAAGAACCAGACAACATAGAGCCTCTTCAAGCTAAAAAGATATTAACTTTAATTTATGACATAATTATTATTATATATAGCAACTAGATACATACAAAATTGATTCAAAATGTATATTAGAATAATAAAAAGATAAAATATTCCGACCTCTATGACAAAAAATAAAACATCTGGAAGGAAGAATTTAGGTTTCACAATCATTGAGTTTCGTTCTCACTGGCACGTTTTATTTGGAGAGCAGCTCTAATGCAATTTCCTCTAGTGATGATTCCCACCTGCAACCAAAAGGAACAATAAGCATAATAATTCATAAACCTAGGAATTATATATTATAAGCAAGTTGAGTTTTATTTGTTTTGACAATGATAATAACAATAATGTCAATGTAGTATGCAATTTGTTATTATAGTTGAACCAGCAAACCCAGTAAGACAGTTGTGTTGCAACTGTTAATTGAAAAGGTCGGTCGTCTCGCTAAAATACTGCCAGTGCAGCAACCATGAACTATAGGAGGAAATGATGTGACAATAAATCGATGTCAACTTTGAGGATTGATTATTCCACATATATAGAGAAACAATCGAGAATTTGTCGCGCCTGGTTTATCAAAACATCCATTTTCATATCATAACTTTAAATAGTAATATCAATTGTATTTTGAAAGCAACTGTTGAAGAAGCAACATTGTTGACAATTTATATATTTCAGAAAATTAATAGTCAAGACGACATTGGTTTTGTATGGATCAAATCGTATTGGTTCTTACCAGTTTCCCGTCAGCATCTACAACCGGAAGTCTGCGATATTTCGTCTCAAGTAGTAATCTGCATAGGAGTTCAACTTTGTGTCAGAATTGCCGATGTTTTAGGAAAAACACCTTGAAGGGTAGACAAAAAGACTTTTGGATGGGGGTTGATGAATAAAACTGAACCTGGCCGCATCATCAAGATTAGTTGTCTGACGGACAACAAGAGGAGCTTGAGTCATCACATCAGCAACCAATTTACCGTTTGTTTTGCTAAGCAACTTCTGAAGCTCATTAAAAACCTGAATATTTTATGGCAAGTAATACATAAGTACCGTGATTTAACAACATTACACCACCGAATTGCACGGGTCCATGGCAAGATGGGTCAGCCGGCCATGTGTGCGCAAGTAAAGCAACTTTAACCTTACCCAATGGCGAAGCCAAAATCGTTTTATATTAGTTTTCATTTGTTCCTTTCTAATTATGAGGTCTTAAGGTTAATAATTTTCATATTTGACAACTTTAGCAAGGTAAAATTATTTTTCGAAAAAATTTGTGGCGGCCCTTAGACCCTCTAGTTGCATAGTGTGTAACACTGCGTTCACAGAGAGCCTGTTTTAGGATGACCGGAAAAAATTGCATTGTGAACTACTGAACTGCATCAGTCAACTACTATCTAACAATACTAAAAGTGCAGAAGAGGATACAGCTTAATGAGACATTTTGCTTTAGCCCAGGGCTTGGAATTTAAATAACATGGCAATTATTTTAAAATAGCATTCAGTCATAACGAACGTACTTTCCAAGAGCTATCGACTTCTGGAAACATGCTCGTCTCCCCTAGACCAGTACCTGAAAAATAGTAAATGTTAAAAACCTGTTCTCTCAGGTAACATTTATCCAAGAAAGAGGCATAAGATACATTAATTAAAAGTTCACATAAATACCAGTGTCAAGTTGTTTCTATCTTTAGTCTTTACGCACAAGTCACAACAGTTTTATTTACACAATAATATTATTATTTAAAAAAGCAAGTCAATCGACATAAACTATTGAAAAGAGGGAACAAATAGGATCAACTAAGCGGCTACCTGCTTCCATGATTTAGCATATTCAACCTCAAAAACATCCTAATCATTGATCATTTACTAATAATGGCATAGCCAAGACCTTCCTACAATATTATCAATCCACAATCTCGCATGTCTTGTTTCAAATAATTCCATACCTGATATAGTGTCCAAAGCCAACAGGTCATAATCTGAAACTAGGCCAACCTGCATCAAAGAAAATAAAGGTTTAACAGCAACCTTACTCCCTTAAAGTGGTCCAAAACTTATTCAGGCATCACCTTTCTTCTTTTTTGCAAGTAAAGTGCGACATACAGTGATACAAACATCAAGATACAAGAATAGAAACATCTAAATACATGTGAAGCATGCAAGATCTGTCAAAAGCAAAATCAACATACTACATATTATACCTAAGTTTTAAAGGTAAAGAAATGGTTTTAGCAAAATGTGGGACTTGTGTCTCACGAGTTAGTTATCACCCGGCGTACTACACAGCTATAAGACTACAAAATTGTGACTTAAACAAAACAACGTCACAACAGCCCCAAATCTATCTTTGATAGCAGAGCAACAGTACTGCCCTTTCCAGGAGCTTTAGCATAGGTTTCTCAATGATGCAGCCCACACTATTTTGCTCGTTTCTGTGTCTCCTAGGTTATGTTACATAAACTTTTCACTTTCAGGGCCCTAAATGTGTCTAACTAGACAATCAAGGATATGGGTACGAAATCTGCACTTGACCTCCTTAGTATCCGATAATTCTATTAGAAGAGCCAAACAGGAAGAGGATATTTATGAAGCATTTAGCACGATATTTAATAATTTAAAGCCTAATTTCTCAAACATCTTTCTAACTAACATTATAAATATCAGTATATTTATTTGGTATGAGTATATTTGTTTGGAAGACGTGTTCCTGCATCCATTTTTTTTAAAGACAGTGTTCTTCTGTCTTAAGAATTGAATCATGTTGAGTACGAGAAGTGTATACGTACCTGGCTACTAACTACCCGTGTTTGACACCCTACCGCCCTACCCAAGTCCAAGTAAGTGCATAAAGCCAACTCATAATGCATAAAGTTAACTTGAAGAATTATGATGCATAAAGCCAACTCATAGGAAATTAGAAATATAAGTGCAACTATAGGAGCATTTTCTAACCAGCTTCCAATCATCGTCGATCACGGGAAACCCAGTTATCCTTTTGTCCACGAGAATCTCCAAAGCTGTAGGAAACGAAATTCAACATAGAAACGTCACAAAATGGAACTACCGCCTCCATCACATTGTCCTTATCTGACTTTGATCAGTCAAACTATGCGTAACACTCACTATTGATTTCTCCAGATATATGTATAGATAAAGAACATTTAATACATCAAAACATCTACTTTCATTTACTCCCTCCATTCCACTTTTATTGTCACCATTCTATTTTGGGAAGGATTTATTTAGGGAAAAGTGACAAGTTTACAAATTTATACTTCCTCCCTTCAACTCCACTCTACCACTTTCACTTTTACACACTATTCATGAGTCGGCATCTAATTGCAATTTTCTCTCAATATATAAGTGACAATATATTCATGTGTGATCTTGTTTGATTCGTCTTTACGAGTACATTAAAAATATCTAACTTTAATAATTTTTGCAAATACGTATCTAAAGATATTTAGTGCGTAAAACACGTCTTGGCAAACGTGAAAAAGTAAAGTGGTAGAATGGAGTTGAAGGGAGGAAGTATCTTAACTTAAAGAGAGTGAGAAGTGAGAACCATGTTTTTGTAACGAAGGAGTGGTAGCTAAATATAAAGGGTAGCATTGGAGGTTCACTTATTAGTTTATTTACTAAAATTTGGAAATTATTGTAATAATGTGGGATAAATTAAGACGGAGAAAGGGACACTAAAAATAGGAAGGAGGGAGTGTCAATTAAAGAAGTGTAGTGAATCTCTATTGTGATAAATTAGCGGTCAGAGTTGATATCTGTTTGACCACTTTAGTCAGACAGCGTACATAAATGAGATGGAGGAAGTATTAGTCTATTAGACACAAAAATTATGAGAGGTAAGCTCCAGATATACCTTCATCTACAGTAGTTGTAGGTTTTACCACTGCTAAATTGTCCCTTGTAGTCATAAAGTCGCCAACAGTATATACCCCATTTTTAGACTGCAAAAGAGGTTAAAGTATTAAGTTCAGTGCCCATTGTTGACAAAAAATAATGCACACATACAAGCCAATGCACAAAAGGCAAAACCAAAGATAGCATAAATAAACATTATGAATCTTCTCACCAGCTTCAAAATGTCTATAGTTATGTGATACGGATGCGGAAGCGATTTAAAATAAAGAACGATTGTTGTGCTAAGGATCGAACTCGTGACTCGTGAGACTGAGGGACATGTTTGATTCCGTGGGGATATTTAAGTAAGAGTCTGCCGAGACTACGAGCCAATGAGATATTTGCTAGAAATAGACCTGTATCTCGAACAATGGGTGCTTAAGTTAAAGACCTATTTAACTTGAAGCGATGAATTAAGTTAAAGACATATTTAACTTAAATCAACGATTTGAAGTACCATCTCAAATCTGAAAGTTTGATCAACCTTGATCGTTTTTTCTTAGATTTTATTAATCTTGACTGAATAAAAAATAACATACAACCTCCCTTTAAATAGATATCGTCTTCTTCACTAACAAGATCGCTAACCTAATTAGAAAGTAATAAAATAATTCCAAACTTAATCTAACAGCTAATAAAATATAATCTTTTGATTAGTTTTATTTCGTCCTAACTACCGCTAATTCGACCCGTGTTCGATTCCTCTAATAAATTAATTAATATGTCATCGGGAATCGTATCATTATGTGTAACAAAAATGTGTAAAGGCAAAGACACAGCTAAGGCAGAAAAATGAATAGGCACAGCACATATATATGTGAAAACCTTGAGCGAACAATAACAACAACAAACCCTATTCCAATATTGATTTGAGTCAGTTAACATGGAACTCAAATAAAAGCATGCCTCCAATAGTCCAACCTCATGTGAACCCCTGTTTAAATACTTACAAAGATGCCAGGCTGGTTAAATTAGCTATAGATTTGCACACCAATTTCATTAGAAAGAGAGATTATTATTTTCTCAGTATAGTTCTAAAATTCTTTGAGGAACAAATACATAGATCATTAGAACCTTTAAGGATAGTTTGTATGACCTACAGAAAATGTCAAAGTAGCACCACTTATTCTCTACACATACTACCACTATCGCCCCTAATCTTTTAACTACCACTCCTCTATCAAAATAACATTGTTGCCATTCTTCTTAACTTAAGGGGTATAGTAGTTATTATACCCATATTTCTTAAATCCTTCCCACGAGGGAAAGTAGGACAATAAAAGTGGAATGAAAGGAGTATTAATTTATCCCCAATAACCACCGCTGAGAGTCTAAAAGCATGCAGCCTTGGCAAGTCAATTGCAGCAAGGTACTATTTCTGATCAACCCTAGGCAAAATGTTAGCAAGAGAGTGAGAACGTAGACAGATTGCATAGACCTATGTGTTTATCTTTGAGAAACAGCAAACCTCAATCGAGAACTTAATTGTGACTCAGTGAGTCTACCTGTAAAATCAACGTTCTGCCCAAATCTAATTCATTTGTCCACACAAGTTCGTAAGACCTTTACCAAAAGAGATTCTTCCGAAGAGGGGGGATGGAAAGGGTAAGAG
Organism: Heliosperma pusillum; assembly: GCA_022085475.1. Classification (NCBI taxonomy): domain Eukaryota; kingdom Viridiplantae; phylum Streptophyta; class Magnoliopsida; order Caryophyllales; family Caryophyllaceae; genus Heliosperma; species Heliosperma pusillum. Next base: position 73,906 of record JAIUZE010045516.1, on the reverse strand, counting down.
GAGAGAAAGAGAGGGGAGGAGTTGAGGAGGGGGCGGAAAAAGAGGAATCTTCCGAAGAGGGGGAGATGGAAAGGGTAAGAGGAGAGAAAGAGAGGAGAGGAGTTGAGGGGACGGAAAAAGAGGAAGAAGAAAGAGAAGGGGGATGGAGCAAGGATTTTTGCCTGCCATGAAGGAGGGAAACACCCATTTTCCTTCCCCCAGTTTTCATTGAACTCAAATTTAGCGCTCTCCATTAACGACTACTCCTTGGAATAGGCGTATGCATTGAGGGGTAAAGAAGCAGAAAGGAGAGGAAAAAGGAGGGCAGGGGGAAATCCACCTTAATTGATACCAGGTTGGTTGGAGGGAATAGGAGTGGGAAAGAAATAGAGGGATCTATTTCCCTTCTATTAGCTGAACTGAACTCCCTCCCAACATAGGAGATGTTTGAAGTCAAACTTCCTTGATCCATTCCCCTTTCCCCTCCCTTTCCCTTGTTGATTTGTATACTAAAAAGCATAAAAGTCATTCAACATCATAACCCTTTTCAGAAGGCCTATAAATTTCGTGAAATGTTAAGAGAAGATAGCATAAAAAAGCTCCTATGAATTCAGACAAGTAATTCCATACAAAATTAATTGCATATTTCAACATCGTAGCTCTTTTACCCATATTTCATAACTCCCAACCTAGCACTTGCAGTCACGAGGTAATTGCGTAAAAAAGCTCTATGACAGTTCCAGTTTTTCTAAACCGGGCAATCAAGTGTATAGACTCAAAATCATGATCATCTCAATTAGCTACTTGCTATTGACCTTAGTTTGAGAAGGCGCGAGGGGCGATGAGGTCCCAAGGAGATAAGGCGCAAGGCACGAGGCGAAGGCACGCATCTTTTGGACACGAGGCGCACTGATTTTTCAAAACGAACATCAACATTTTACCATCAAATTTTGTGCTAGACCCTTTTTTGTTTTAAAGAGGGCTAACATGTATTCACGAGTGAAAAATTAAGGATAAGGGGGAGAAAAGAAGGGTAAAATAAAAGAATTTGGGAAAAAAAATATGGAATTGCAAAGTAATGTGCCTCGAGTGCGCCTCAATAGTTGCGCCTCGTGCGCCTAGGGTGCCTCATGCACCTTAGGTGCGCCTTTTGTATTCCATGCGCCTCAGACCCTCTGATGCGGTTTGGCTGGCGCTTCACCGCGCCTTGCGCCTAGGCGCGCTTTTTTAAACTAAGCTATTGACCGGAAAAAGGTAAGCTCTCACAGGCTCTACACAGTTGTGTAGTTTGATTGTTGGCTCAACTAAATAAGAAAAAAAAACATCTTGAAGAAACACAGTAGGGGCTAAACTTACGACTTTAATTTAATTGTAATGAAGGTAATAGTAGCTTACTAGCTTATAAGTCATAATAACAATCTTACCCCTTGGGTTGAAGAGAATGGGGAATTATTTATTTGTAATCGAGGTAAGAATGGCTATTATGCAGGGGAATTTTGAATCCCACTCTTTTTGACTTAACAAAATTTAGAACTGGAACAATTAATTTGGGATAAATTAGAGAAAAAAGGGGACATTGGTTAATTCTGCAAAAAAGAAAAAAAAAGGCTTTTTTTAAAGAGGCATTGCTCATAGAAATGGGATGGAGGGAGTATTACATAGCATTACCATTACGTTGAAGCTCACCGACTTACTAACGCCTCAAAGGCTCAAACTTAGTTTTAAAAGGCACCTAAGGCACGGAAGGCTCAACATGACAAAGGGTACTGTTTTTGCAAACAATTTTGTATTCGTGAAAAAGTAGAAGGTTAACATGCTAAAGAGTAGGCAGTAGGGTTGATGTGCCAAACGAAAGTGTGTAACAAAGAACAAGAAGAAAAAAAAAAATTTGCACAGTATTGTGCTTTACTTGCTACGTTTGTCTATAAGGCGCACTGAGGCGTTTGGGTTAGTTTGGTTGAGATGGTTTCTTCCGGGTTCGAATCTCACCACCCCCCATTTCTAAAGTGGAATATTAAGCACCAAGCCAGCATTTTCATCCACACTTTAAGCCCAACAGACATTCATGTAAGGGAGCATGTTAGATAATAAAAACGATCTTGGAACTCTAACCATCAGCTTGAGCTGCTTTTGGTTGAGATGGTTTCTTGTCATGGTATCAGAGCAGTGACTATGTCACAAGTTCACAAGTTCAAATCTTGGCAACCTCCAATATCTCAAAAAGTGGAATTTCAACACATGGTATGGGGAACACAACATTAACCACTTTTCAAGCCCAATGGGCATTCGAGTGAGGGGCGTATTAGGATATAGATAATAATAGCAACCTCCAATATCTCAAAAAGTGGAATTTCAACACATGGTATGGGGAACAGTGCATTAACCACTTTTCAAGCCCAATGGACATTCGAGTGAGGGGGCGTATTAGGATATAGATAATAATAGCAACCTCCAATATCTCAAAAAGTGGAATTTCAACACTTGGTATGGGGAACACTGCATTAATCACTTTTCAAGCCCAATGGGCATTCGAGTGAGGGGCATATTAGGATATAGATAATAATAGCAACCTCCAATATCTCAAAAAGTGAAATTTCAACACATGGTATGGGGAACACTGCATTAATCACTTTTCAAGCCCAATGGGCATTCGAGTGAGAGGCGTATTAGGACATAAATAATAATAGTTGGAACTCAACCATCACCTTGAAGGTTTTGGTTGAGATAGTACCCTCGAAAAAATCAGAAATTCCGAAACTTTTATAACTCAAGATGTTCGAAATCTTATTTTAAACCGTCCTAAGCTTAAGATGAGCTCTTTATTCTATAAGACGGTGTTAAACCAGACTAACCCCTTGCAACGTCGCATAATACATTAAGACACGTAGCTCAACGCTAAGTATAAAAACACAAAGGGTAATTTGGGCATTAAATTAAATCAACCATTAAAAAATGGAAGAAAAAAAACGAACCGGAGAAGAGTGGTCTGTCAAGGTACTATTAACGGTGGCAGAGGCGACGGAGAAGCAACGTAAGTTAGCGTTGGAGGACAAACGGAAGGTTCTAGAAATACAGGGGTAATTTCGGGATAATTGAGGCTGTAAGTATGGAAGCTGACGGCGTGAAACGACGTCGCGTAGAGGAGAGAGAAAGGGTGTCTCCGCCACTATAAGTAGCTTTGAGTCCATTTTATAACTAGTAAAATTACGGATTTCTCCTTTTGTTTGCGGTGGAGAGAGAAAATCCGGATCTAGGGAGGAGAGAGAAAGGAGAGATATTGATAAAACAATGATTTCCTTTATTCTTTTTCTTCTTTTTTTTCGATTTTATTTAATTAATTATATAGGGAATTATAGGGAAAAAAATTGCAAAGGAAAAGTGGAATTAGGATACTAAGAGTTAGGAGTCAAAACTTAATTTTGGGTTGGTAATTTGGCGGTGGCGGGTGTGGAAATGGAATACATGGAAGAAGAGTACACGGCTGCGTTCGATTTCTTCTTTATTTTTTGGAATTTAATGATGATATTTTGGATATTTAAGGGGTAGGCAACTAGAAAGGTGTCTTTCTCTTTCGAGAAACTTTTTGTATTTGCAACGGCTAAGGTTGTTAGGATCCTACTTTGGATCGATAATGAAGTGAAAAGACTGGAACGTGGGATTGAATTGAGCTTAGATAATCAAGCTTATATAAAAAGTTTGGTATAATTTGTAACTTGTAATGTTAAAAGTCTATTTAATGACCTGAAAATCGTTATTATCTTATCAATATATATTATGTATGTCTTTACTTAAGAGTTGTTAGTACAAAGAAACACCAACCTTTCAATATTAGAGTACAAATAAGTCTTTTACAATCCTAAATGATCCTACCATCAATCATACACACCTAACCCTGAGCGATCCCATAACGATCCTACCACTAGAACGATCCCATGTCGACTTGAACCGTTTTTCACCTTTTGGATGGTACGATCCTACAATCCGGATCGCGATTTTAGCAACAACATCAACAAGAGTGTAAAAATGTTAATAATGCAAAACTAACATTTTTACGAGTACCCGCAAAGGGTATGGTCTAGTGGTTATAATTTTGTACAAATCCCAAAGGTCTCATGTTCACGCCTCCCTAATAACAATCTTGTGGAGTGTTTATGTCGTAGGCTATGCCTTATAGACTTCGAGCATGTGACCTTCGGGTCGCTTACCCGGTATGCGTGGTTTTCAGGCTATCACCTAAACCCGAGGGTTTACCCAGTGCGCACTAAACATAGCGGATGCAGGTTCCCTCGTTACCACAAAAAAAAATATAGGAGTAATGACGAAACCTATCAAATAGGTTGGACGGGGCAAGTCCCGGGTCAACTCATACGAGTTGTGTCAGAATATGGGTCGGTCAAATACATGCTACAAGTTACGGGTTGGGTTAGGATTAGAATTAGGGTACGAAAAATAGTTTATAACGCTTTTTTTTTTACCAGTTTTTAAATATATTTAATATTGATATTTTGATCCTATTAGATGGTAGCATTGATTATATTGACACAATTATGAAAATTAAGTTATTTTAATAATTATGTTATTACTAAAAATTACAAAGTTATATAACACTCGTATTGATTTTTTTATTGTTTTTGTAATTCTAAGTACTAAAATATATTATTCTTAATTATTATTTCAAATATATTTTAATAAAAATCTTGGTTGATCTTTGACCTAATAGGGCGACTTGTCTAGGTCGGGCTTCGACAATAAATTTGATTGAATAAAATTCTTGGTTGATCTTTGACCCAATATTCTGATTTAATTTCTTGTCTTCTTGTTGCTGGCCAAAACAATAAATTGATGAAAAACCATGAATCACGTCCAACTAGTTCAACACTTCAACTCAATTCCATAAAGCGAATGTGATAGCTAACAAAGACCATGCCATAAGCATGGGTCGTGGGCAGGGGAGAACCCAATGAGTAGCAAAGGGTAGCAGCCGCTACCCCAATCGTAAAAAAATACATTTAAGAAAACGACATTTGGCTACCCTTAATTCGAGCGCAAATAAGGAATAAGTAAATCAAAGTGCATAAAAAACATAGTGAAGTATGTGTATTAGTGGTAATGGAAGATCGTAAGGGCCACTATCATGACCGTGGTCACGGGTTCGACCTCCATTGAAGTCATATGGCAACTTTTCTTTTTAACATTTTGTCATTGTGTAGTTTCACTATTCTCTTACTAGATATTATTTTTATGTGTGGTATACTTTTAGATCATAGTGTTCACTGCCTTTGGGTTTTAAGAACTTTTTTTGCTAATAATTGTTTGTTTTATGCATTTCAAATGTGTGTCTTAAAACCATATGTTAAAGTAGCTAAAAAAAGTATGACATTACAGATCTCCTTTAAATTTGAAAAAAGGGCGTATAATTTGGTTTTAACAGTTATATATTTTAAAAAAATCATAACAAAATTTATTTTTGAAATATAAAATAAATATAAGTTGCCCAATTATAAATAAAAAAATGTTAAGCAATATTACGTGAAGTAGAGGTGATTGAATTGATGATTGATTGCGAGTTTGTATAGGTAATATTTATACAACACATATAGTACCACATTTTTATCACTTTTATATTAACTTTGGATTTCATATATTCGTTACCCCATCCATGTGATCCTGAGTTCGCCCCTGACTCGTGGGCGTGGTTTCAATCGTGATCGTGAACGTAGTTATGGTCTTGGTCGAAGTTGTGATGGTACTTTTAAAAACTCATATTCCCAACGAAAGAGGGATAATAAACATGATAACAAAATTGAGGAAAACTGAAATGAAAATATAACTAATATATGTTATCGATGTGGAAAAAAGGGTCATTGATCTCGTGTTTGATTGTCGCACTCCAAAGCATTTAGTTGATCAGTATCAAGAATCAACAAAGCGGAAAGGAACGTGTTGTGTAATCATGGGGTTGTATCCTTTACTTTTGTCCAAGTTCTGAAGCCTACTACCATGTCTTAGCCTGAGGTCTTCCTGGTGGGGTTCCTCCTTGTTCTGCTAGGGCTTTTGGGTCCAATACCTACTGGGTTGCTATGTCAAGATTCAATACAACAAGAACCCTGTGGGAAATTAGAGTGTGCCCTTGAAACCTGCAAGAACTGTATCAGAAACTCTACAGGAATTGAAGCCTGCTCCATAACATGCGAGAACTTCTACAAGAACTCTGCTGGAACGGGTTTGTTTTGCTAGAGAGAGGTGTCATATTTTAACATCATAAGAAATTGATCACATGGAAAGAGTACAAGGACGAGTGAGATCATGTGGTCCTCTCTTTTGTTCCTCCAAACAACTACAAAGCCGATGCCCTCTTTAAGGACGACCAACAACTCTCCTATGCTAGCTGCCAAAGACGTCCTTTTCATGTCATGTGCCTAGTTTTAGGATGTTAATTTTACAACTTGTTATTTTGTCTTGTTGACCTTTTGATTGTAGTCGTAGGATCTAGCTTTAGATGAATGACATGAGGTAATGAGAGACTCTATATAAGGAACTCACTTCTCTATGTAATATTCAAATTTTGATGATGAGTTAAAAAATTTGTGCAAACACAAACTTGAGGGTTAACTCAAGGGTTTTGCTTTCCCCCCAGCCAATAGTGATGATGCCTTTCTTACTTGCTCGATTGAGGGAGTTTAATTCGTGCTTGTTGTGCTTAAGCTCTCCTAGTTGGCCATGCCTGGTGGTTACCATGTGCTAGGTTGTGGGTAATCGAGGTTGTGAGCTAAACTAAACATGTTGTCCAGGTTAATACTTAAGCATGTGCTAGGCTGTGGCTTAGTTCTCAATCATATATAGCTTGAATTAAGGAGTTGAACTTGTGGTTGACTCTTCTAATCGAGTAGGTTGTGGATAGTACCATGTGGAAACAACTTCCATTCACTCCTTGCACGGGTGCCTACGGGAACGCGGACACAGGTGGAGAGTAATCGACTTGCTCCCGACCGATCCGCTCCTACCGCTTCCCGATGACTTAACCGCAAAATCAGACTTTAGAGAAGAGACTGGCCCCTCTCCTTTATTCGAGCCGCTCTTCCTTTCGGGAAGGGAGGATTAACGAAATCGCGGACCTAATTTTAACAGCCGGTTCCAAAGGAACTTTCATCTCTTTTCCACTTTCGGGCCTTATCTTTTGCTGGACATATTAGTTCACGTAAAAGTCCATTCCACCTAAAGTTCTAGGAATTACGGGCACCCTAATATTCTTGCTGAATTTATAGCCGCTGCTTCTTTGGCTTCATTCGGTATCGAGGCAACGACCCCGGGGTACAACTCGTGGTAAGCTAATCGAGACGAATCTTTCACTCAACCTCAGAGTCGTGGACCTCATTTCTTCTGGAACAATCACAAACTCTCGGGCAATGTAATTTTTCCGTGTGGTCTCACCGGACAAGAGCCTAAGCAACCTTTCTGAGATTCGGCTTTTTCACAATTGGTATCTCGTTCTCAATCATATCTTTCATGTTTTCTTAGTTTTAGATTACAAAATAAATCCTTCTAAACCTTGGTTTTGCTCCTGAAACTCAGCCCAACTTTTGGGGTTTTCTGACACATGTTGGACCACTTGAATTCTGGAGGTACCCTCTAGTTTACACTGCATAAAGAAAGTGGTACGTTTTGGCATCGGTGTGGAGAAAAGGGCATCAGTGCACGGTTTGATGCGCATGCATATAGTCGTTGATGGACATGTCATAGTGGGTGATGGATTCGAGACGGTCTTTAAGTTGGAGTTTGTGTCCTCAGAAGGTATGGCGTAAGTACGAGCAAGGAGTTTCCTGGCTTCGTGGGACGTTTTGGCATCAGTTATGAGTGATGCGACATTTGGGGATAATGTAATACCCCGCCATACACGGGAGCCTTTAAGCAAGACCTTCCCAAGCATGGGAGGTATTATGCCCCGGTTTCCTGGGGTAGGATGTGCCAAAATGAAGTGTCAAAACAAAACTATATAAAACTTCAAAAGAAACATAATACAATTACAAGGCTATCCAGAGCACACTCAAATCCATAAACTATAACTCAAGTCTAAATATCTAAATACAAAAGTGAAACGATGCCAAACTAGCAATTCTCGGCCCACCTCGTACATAGTCCCGATGCAATCATGCCAACATATCCATATCATCATCAAACTTGTTTAAGACCGACTCGCCATATGCCGAAAATATCATATGGATCACGGTAGATAAAACAAACAACAACGGATCTCATCATCACAAATATATGGTGCCATTAAGAAGCACACCACGATGCCATCAAGAATGACACCAGACCACAAATAGCGGCGCCATAAACAAGCACACCGTCGTGTCCAGGGCACGCCAACATAATAGGCCATGTCACAACAAGTCACCCCCAGACCCACGACATCTCTACGTGCATTGTCTCCTATATGAAACATGAGGAGCGACCCAAAGTCTATGAAGTCGGTTTCTCGGAACCACTTCATATAATAAACACCTCCAAACACCAATATATCACAAACACAATCAATCATTCAAACTCCAAGTCAACATGTCACAATCATCATAATCTAAATCAATCAATCACATACACATAAACCGAGTAGGATTAACCTACCTTTAGCAAAGGTAATCACAAAGCAATCTCAAGCAATAAGGCTAGAAGTCCTCCTTTACAAAGTCACCATCTACAATAACACAATAATACAAATTACTACTAATAACTACCAATTCCTACTAATTTAAAAATAATTATTATTAGCTACAACTATTTCCTCCGATTCTTACACTAACAAGGCCCATAATCATAATGTACTACTAATTTAAAATAATTACTATCGTCTACAACTATTTTATTCAATTCTAACACTAATAAGGTCAATAATCATAATGTAGGTCAAATTATCTCAAATATCATACTAATAAACATTTCAAAGGTGGTAATCATTAAAAAAAAAAAAAACATTAACTGTTTTCTTCCAAACACCACCTTTAAACAAACTATTTATCAAACACAACCTTTAAAAATCATTTTTTGTCCAAACACGACAATTTGGCCGGACTTTAACCAACACTAAAGAAAGTCGGTGATGAATCAGGATTAATTAGGTTATCACGTGTGAACAATTTATTTCTTTATCTCTATTCTTTCACTTTTACTCTTCCTTTTCACCCCACTCTTCCTTTTCACCCATCTCTTTTCACCCATCTCTTTTCACTCTATTTAACTGTTGGCTTTTTACATACTCCGTATTAATTAATCAACTAAATCTAGATCATTATCTTGTAATCAATTTTAGCCTCACAATAACACTTTTGATCTTCTAATCGTTCCAATCTCATTTTTTGTTCCGCCATTTCCGACTTCAAACCTTTAACTTCATTCATGGGATCGTCAACCCACTTGAAATAGTTGCAACCACGCATTCCCGTTTATGGGTGATAAAACTTACAAGTTACAAACCTTTTACCTGCATTTCTTTCCGTCATAGAAGTTTTCAAAGAGGCAGAAATTCCACAACGACATTTGAGGAGCGGAGTTGTTGACGAAGAAAGTGAGCTGCTATTGTACATTATTAATGAAAAACATTTTTAAAGGAGTTGAGTTTAAAGGCGAGAAAGATGAAGGTATGGAGAGAAAGAGTGTTTGTTTGGTATTAAATAGAAGGGAAATGGAGTTGATAGATAAATAGAGGGAAAATGAAATGGAGAGGGAAGTGAAATAGAGGGAAAACAAAACAGAAAGTCAAACATGCTTCACACGTGCCAGCCATTTTAATTGCCGGAAATTATTTAAGTGGACGGAATCCGGCCAAATTGTCGTGTTTGGACAAAAAAATGGTTTTTAAAGGTTGTGGTTGATAAATAGTTTTTTTAAAGACGGTGTTTGGAAGAAAAAAGTTTTTTAAATGTTGTGTTTGACAAAAAAACCCTAAAATTTACTCTAAACTATATTAGATTCCGTGCAATGCGCGATATATAAAGATTTTTAGTTTTTTTAGTATATTATTTATAAATTAAGTTGACACCTCATTAATTTTCAATTGCAGATCTATGTTATTTGTTTTGAGAAGAAAAAAATTAATAAGCAAAAGTAATAAGGAAAATTGAGTAATGTCAAGAATAATTAAGCTAGTGATAACAACAATTTATAATTTTGTTTTATGCGAGTAATATGCATTAAATCATTCTTCAATAATAACGTACATCAAATGAAAGATATAGAAATTTGTAACTTATGTACTTATAACATCAAGAAGAGATTATAAGTTAATGAAAAACAAAAATTTAATTAAAGAAAATCTAATATCAATTGTTGCCTTATTTAAAATAGTGCATGTTGGAGAGAAAACATTTCAACTTTCTTATTCTTTTAGTATATAGAGGATTTATATAGGGATGTGTTTTTTCACATACGAATTGTACTATTTCACATACGTCTTTTAGGACTTTACCCTTATCACTTTTTGTCTTCATATTTTTTCCATATTTATCCCTTCATCGTTCGGCAATCCCCTCTCCGGCATCCGGCAGCCCACCATCCGGCAACTCCCCCTCCGACGACCATCATCCTCTCCTCCAGCGACCACCATCCTTTCGCCCACGCTCCACCCCCATCCGGCTACCCTAACCTGGCATTCCCTCTCCCACACTAAATTTCCTGACTTACAAAAAGTACAGATTTGCAGTAATATAGCTGCACTTTGTCTCTTTTGATTAGCAAATAATATATTCAAATACTTGGGCAACTCATAGTATGTATGATCCACAAGACAATTTTTAGATATTGAGAATATTAGTCTATTCTTGTTTTCTTCTTGATTTCAAAAATCTACTCCTCTGTAAACTTGGGAATATTTTTCTATTTTTGTTTTCTTCTTGATTAAATCTAGTCCTCTATAGTTTACAAGTCACATTTTCCATAAGAAAAAAACGTTGCTTGTTCTGATTGATTACTCATCTTTAAACACCAATAATCTCAATAGAACGTACAAATGCTTGCTAAACAACAAAATTACGTCTCTAATTGGAACTATTATAATCCATTATTCAAGTTTTTAAAACAGTTTGATTTGATTTTAGAGAAAATGAACATATAAGACTTAGTTTGTCTTGATTTAAGAAAAGTGTATGATAGAGAAAACTAATGAAAAACTGTATGTGAAAGAGTAAAATCCTATAAAAGAGTAATATGTCTCCCGGAAAACTTTCCAAGATCTAATACCGGGCCTAAAGAACTGCGTTTAAATATGTTGGTCCATCAACTCCTTTTTTGCCGTTATTTTGAAATATTGGGCCTTAAACGTTTTCCTTTGAAGGTGCCATATAAACTTATCTTATTTAGTCTTTCTTTCGGCCGTAGGGTATATTGGGCTATGAACTTGGACATTGTACAATCATTCCCCAGAGTTTGAGTTTCAGCTAAGGCTTCTGAACACTGTTCCATCATTCCATTAAGGCCCACAAGGCTGCATTTAAGCCTTTAAGGTAAGACCGAATGACATAGAATTATTATACTTTGGTTGATTTAAGCATTAATGACTCATATACAGTTTTAATTATTTCTACACGTTTTAAATAGTTTTCGTCCTACAAATTCATGTACATTACATTACGCAAACTTCGTCTGGTTCATAAGCATTCATTTCATGAAATACTTAATGTACATTACGCTTTTGTTAGATTCGCACATGGGCTAGTACCGCATCTACCGAAGAGGATAGAGTGTCCACTTTACAAGTCTAATGAAATTTCACCAAAACCACAGTGAGTGCAGTAACTAATTGGTTTATAAACTAGACAACTCTCTCATATTCTTTCAATGTCCAAGACTTTTGACCTGAATAATTCACCTGCCAAGTTTTGGCATAAGATTATAAACACTGGAGCAACTCTTTCAACTTTCCAGAGACAGTTTCCTAATACAAAATAAAGCGTAATTGCATAATATCCAAAAGTTTAATGCCTTTGTTTGTTAATGACGAGATGAGTCAAATCTGCTAACGAGTTTAGAAATAATATATTCCAACAATGCTAATATATATTCCCTCCTATTCATGGTATTCTTCCCTATTTCCTTTTTCGGTTATTCATGTTTTCTTCCCTATTTTCTTTTTTTGGATATGGGGTAGTGTGTTTTGTGTGGTCTAAATTCATTTGTGTGTGGGGTAGTGTGTTTTGTGTGGTTGAAATTCATTTCCTTAATCTAAGAGCCAAAATAAAAGGGGAATAATACATTGAATATGAGGGAGTATATATAATCCTTACCGTTGTTAACAAACAATTTGGATACCCTTTCCAAGTTTAGTTGAGAGTATTTGTCGAGAATGGCACATGATTGGGTAGAAGTTGAACATCGGATAGTAAAAAGTAATACTTCGTACAAAAGAGAGCAGCATGTGTTAAAGTATATGGACTATAACGAATCTAATGGTGCCCAACTACCAAACCAAGTCCTAGGACCTCAAGTCTCAACCATGATTGAGTTCATTGTGTCAGGGTAATACTTAGGTTAATGTCCCCACTAAAGGGACGGTGGCAAATAAATAGTGAGCTTTTAACTACATTTTTTTATATTTTATATTATTATTATTTATGGCCCACTTTTATCTTACGTATTTAAGTGGGAGATTGTCCATTTCAAGGATAATTGGACCATTGGACCCCTTTTCCTATTTCTTCTTCAACTTATGCATGTCTCTTCCAATATTAACCCTAATCAATCACTATTTATTTATTACTCTACTATCTTAAGCTATTACTAGTAAATTTCGTATCATGTATGCTAACTTGTTACTAGGGTTATTTGCGGTATCTAAGTTCTTCCTTATTTATCATCTTCTTTGTCGTCTGATAATTCATCATTCACTCTAAAACAGGAAATTGTTTACTATGCACATCTTGGCTTCTCAAAGTATATACCTTCAAATAATTTAACAGGCTAGTATAAAAACTTGTGTATTTTTGAGGAAAAGCAAGCTATATGGTACGGAGTATAACTTAACCACTTAAGTTAATTGATATTTAGGCCCTATTTAATAAAATTAGCCGAGACCTGAAAAGTTACCTTATTTAATATTATAGATTAAAAGGGTTAAATAATGAATATAATGCAAAATCAGGTACCTTATTTCTCAAATGGTTTGGCTAACTTATTTGGTTAAATAAACTACTTATTATCAAACACTTATATAAAAAAAATATAACTGAAATTTTAGTAAAATAAATTAAAATACTTGAAACGTCTCGCCAAAACAGAGCATTATATATAAACTCTTATATTGTAACAAATATAACATGATATAATGTCCACCAAACTACTTCTTCCTTACCAGGGTGGGGTTTCATGGCTAAAGAAATACTGTAACATACTCCTACTTGTACCAAGGGGTTTTTTTGACGATCCTCTAAATTGCACCGGAATTTTAATTCATGTGAATTGCAAAGTGGGTAAGTTTTTTCTGCTATCCCAATTTACATGAATTGGAACAACTCATGAATTACAATGCATACATGTAACCAAACAACATTTTCTAATTCGCATAGATTCTAAAATCATGTGATATGACACTTTTTAGACATTTCACGTTCCCATATATAATAAAATGAGGTTCTTTTCTGCTTTTAAGGTTATTTAACAAATTGATTATCAGGTTTTAGTGTTCATTTAAAATTAATTATCATCAATGACCCATCATCTTAAATGTGACTATGTGAGGGTAAGCCATTACTTCAAGTAGCAGTTTTAGGGCAAGATAAATTTTGAAAACCAAATAGAAAACTAAACCCGCTATTTTAATTTAGTGGCTTTGAAATGCAAGACAAGATTTTACAATTTAGCGGCTTTGGAGTGCAAGGCAAGATTTATAATAAAACGATAAATAACATTAAAGAAAGTAATATGACATAGAACTAGAATTTGTGCAATGGTTGGTAATCTTCCCTTTATAGTTGGAATTGTTGTTCGGTTCAACATAGAAAAATGAAATTTTTATGAAAAATAGATTCACATAAAGTTGCAATTGATGTCAATTGCACAAAATTTATTTGGTTGCCAAGAGGAAAATGAATTCATGTAGGGAATTCTCACTTACCTAGGAGGCTATGTAATAAGTTACATGCTACATTACGTAGGAATTAGAGTTCCTTGCGAAGTTCTACTTTACCTGGAATAGACAACCAATTAAGAGGGCAACTAAACAACCCTTGAGTCAGTGTTATTTTAGTGGTTTTGTTATTATCAATTTTTTTTTCATTAATTAACTGCAAGATCTAGATTAAATCGCAAGTGAGTACACTAACATAGTGAACATTCATGTTGGTAAACCCCGTCCAATATGTACTTGAACTTGATAAAAGGTAGTGGTGGTGAATTTGTTTGGAAGTATGACTAGAGAAGATTCAATCTTCTGTAAAACATGGAGGCTTTGAAAAGCGGTGCCCGTAAGATGATTAGTGGCGCCACGGTTCAAATGTTAAATCAGTGATGAGAGATGCATGAGTCTGGTGGCGGTCGACTTATCTCATTGACGGTAATACATGTAAAGCCTAGTAGACTTTAGTTGAGTTAACATTATATTAATATTGACCAATGGACACTTAGATCAACTAGCAAGGAGTTGTTCTAACTTAACCAGATGTCTCGTGTTTGAGCCCTAGTATTCCTACCCGACTCAAATTCGGATTAAACTGAATGGTCAACACCAAGAAAAACAGTACATTAATATGAGATGATGTCATCGAGACTAAACGTTACATAAACATATCATGTATCAAGCTATATATTACATACCAGTTACCAGTTACCATGATTGGAGGGGTCTAGTTATTGATGAAAAAAGTAATAAATACGTGTGTTACCATAATTTACAGTAACACGATCCTTTAAAAAAACCTACTGCATGCTGGATATATAGTTTCTACCACACAAGTCACAATTGAGAAGTTGTAGGTAAGAATGGTTGATACCGATACCTTAATGGTCCCCTATTTTGCGCATATGTTCTTTCTCTCTTGTAAGTTGACAAGACAAGCAATGCATTTACGAGGAAACGGATACAAAACAAGAAACAACCTTAACTTATCATCTCTGCTTTTCCAATTCAAGTAAGTATGCTTTTATTCCAATCTCACATCATCATGCTTGATTATGATGCAAGAGTGGTTATTAGGTTTGTATTTATTATTATTGTACATTCATTTCCTAGTTACATTAATGCCTTAATGTATTGTGGGGTCTCACTTTTTCAATCATTTCGTATTCACTAGGTTGCCTAGGTATCTAAGCTACCAACATGGCAAACTCTTGTTTCCTAACCCAACTTGTTTTTAATGAAGAAGTTTGTTAATCATCAAATGTATAATTGCATACTAAGGTTATCCAAATAATGAAACTTTGATACTCTACATTATTCACTTGAATTCCATGTCTTTTTCTTTTTAGAATGTTCATTTTAATTCCATTTGATTTCATTTCGGGTTACTTTTATCAATTTTTATATCCTATACCCATGTGTAATACTGTACAATACTCCATACTCTTCCCAACTCCTCACTATCATATTTAACAGATTTTATTTACGTGTTATGTAGTGTTATATTCACGATATGACACTATCATATTCACTTTAAGTTAGTGAATATAATAGTGATGTTTAATGAATATGTGCTATTAAGTGTGATATTCACAATATGACACTACTATATTCAATTTCGGTTTACTTAATATGACGCGTAGTATGATGAATATGTATTATGCATGTAGCGTGTTATTCACCACATGCCTCTATTATATTCACTTTCAGTTTGATGAATACGACACTATATATAATTTGATTAATACATACTAGTATAGATCTCGTGCTAAATCACAGTATTTTTGAGATTTTTTATTTGTATGAGAGATTTTCGTTTATATTATTTGCATAAAATGTTTGTACTTTATTTTTGATATTAAATTTATTATTTTATGAAACGCAAGTAAATAAATTTTATAAAATCTTGGATAATTGTAATTACAAAAATTTCTCATTTAATTAAGTCGGGTCGACCCGTCTAAAGCTTAAGAATGGTCAAATAGTAAAATAAGACAAAAAAAAGTTCTTAGATATTAGGAAAATAATTGTGTTATATAGGCAAGTTGTTTAGTACTTGGCCCGTTTTACTCTTAGAAAAGTTCTTAGATATCAGCAAGATAGTAAGATAACAACATATTGGACTCGATTAATTAAATATCATATTCATAACTACCGAAATTATTAATATTAATATATGAAATTATATGAGATTTTCATATGTGATTCTTGTGTAAATATGGACAAATATTCAGTTATTTTAAGCAGAGGTAATAATTAAGCAAGTTTAGCAAATATTGTAATATTTCAGCAATCACTACTAGAAACGACTTTGTTACCGACTGAAAAATACCGACCGATAAGTATAACAGACGGTAATAAGAATTACCGACTGATTTCGGTCGGTAAAAATAAAAGTGGACGGTAAATTACCGACCGATGATACATCGGTCGATAATGTGATGAAAACAGACGGTAAACTCCAAATATACCGACCGAATGCCTTATTTTACCGACCGGAATTTTGATCGGTCGGTGCCCATATAAATAGAAACCAAAACGCACGCCTCCTATCTCATTATTTACCTTGGGAAAAAAAACTACTACTCCGTATTAAACTCACCCACCAAAACCGAGTCATCCCCATCCCCCACACACAACACCACGTCCACCGACCACCACTGGCTGCTTGCCGACAACCATCCGACACGTTGACCGCCAGCTGCCATAGCCAAGTCTTGTTTCTCCCTCTTCTACTCTTCTAATTCCTATTAAGACTGGGTATAATTTTTTCTTTTTTTTGTTTGTTTTAAGTTGTTTTAAATGGGTTTATTGTTGTTGTTTACATACAGTTTTATGTAGTAATTGATTAGTTGTTATCTATTGAATGTAAATTTAAATTTGTTTAAGTTAGGGTTAGGGTTTGGTGAAATTGGGGGTTTTTAATTTGATTAGTTTGTCATATTGGTGATGTTTTTATTATTAAATAGGATAATCTTTGATTTTATTATACTTTGTTGTAATATTAGATTTAGTTTGTTTGATTGACATTTAGTTATATCAGTGTTTGTGTAGATTATTTCATTGATCTTTGGGACTTGGGAGTACTTGATAATACTGCAATATTGTAATGTTTCTAGTTTGGAGAAGGTATTATTTTCAAGTTTTAAGATTGATTTATTTTTACTCTTCTTTCTGGAATATTTGATTGGTGATTAAAGCTCTTTTACCTCTTTCTTTTTGCTCGAGTTATAGTTTAAGATTTGTTGATAGTCTTAACTATTTCCTCTCCCCCGTGAAATTGAATCCATCTTTAAATATGCAATTGCAGGTTGCGTTTCAGGAACTTGAACGAGGTCTGCCCGCCAATATTGCCTAGGATGATGCACTAGTTGACAGTGGCTATTTGTGATTGGGTCTATCATTCTACCTAGAGGCAGGTAATCATCACTTTGAGTATGCAAGATGTCAATGATTTTACTTCATAATCGTTATATTAGACGTATCTATTTTTTGCAGTACCTACCTTTTTTTTTCGGAGGCCATTTACCCATATTAAGAAATTTGAAATTAGTAAAGGGGATATGAGCGTGGGAGAGGAAGGATGAGATTGTTACTGTACTGGTTGGAGTAGCATGAAAATCAAAGAAGAAAAATAGAACGAAATTGATGAAATCAAGTGCAATAACAAATAGAGAGACGGACTGAGAATAAGTACAAATATTAAGTGTTCAATGACTTTCGGAAGATTAATAAGAATTAAAATTAGCTTTGTCTTCTCATTTTGGTGTTCAGGTACTGATATGCACTTACAGATTGTGCCAACTTTTTGTTGTTTAGGTACAGATTGTGCACTAGTATGGAAGTTTTAATTGTTAGTAAATAATCAAAAGATTTCCATAAAGTTGATGGGTTGTTAAGCTGCATATGAGATGACAATTTCTGTTTATTTTGTATGTTTAAATGTTCTCAAAATTCATTACTTGATTGTTCTACTTCCCAACTTCAATGTACCAATTAAACTACTAAGAGCATGTCCACATTTCAATTTTTATGCATTGATGATTCCATGTTGGTGATTAGTGAGTGCCTTTTATTGTGAAGTTTACTTTATGATTTGGTGTTTTTTTTTTCTTGTAAGTGCTTTTTTTTAGGTACTCCCTTCGCCCCATTCATTTGTTTGCTTTTTTATTTTATTTCTTGTGAGGGGTATTATAATCAAAGGCAAACAAATAATCGGGACGAAGGGAGTATAGCCCGATTAAATGTGGAGTCATGTGATAAATACTTCGAAACAGTTGAACTACTATTTACGCAAGTTAAGGGTGGTTGTTAAATGCTAACAAATGTTTTCTATAAAAATTATACTCATGGTATTATTTGATCCCATGTCATCCCCACAACCCCAAGTTACACATACCAGTTGCAGTCATTGACAACTTGATAGTGTCTCTATAGTCACTTCTTAGGTTACAACATTGAACAATCACCCAATGTTTTTGTTGTTCCTCACTAATGAATCTTGTTTTTCTCTTTATTTTCAGGTTGTTAACCTTGAGCAGATCAAGTACGATGAAATGCAATGTGAGTTCAGAAAACAAGGAAAAGGCACACCAGTAGGATAACTCGCGTTGGTGGTGGTGGTGATCTTCTTAGAGCCGGAATAGAATTTCAAGTAGAACTTATTATCGCTCATGTAAATATGCACTTGTTGGTAGAATAAGACTTTGTAGTTTGACAAATTTTGTTTGGATATATTATGAGTATTATTTTTGGATAAGTTAAATATAGTACAATTTATGATTTTGACAAAGTGTGTGGTAACAGTTTTGGAAATATCTTGTGTGGCTTCTAATAGCGTATACAAAATTAACGGTAAGTTAACAAGTGCATGGGGTTTAGAGAACAAGAATGCATTGCATAACAGGGCCCAAAAATTAGCGACGGATACAGAAAATTAGCGACCAAACGAAGAAATTAGCGACCAAATGAAGAAATTAGCGACCAAAGGAAGAAAACTACCGACCGTTTGTCCGGTAGGTAATAAATTACCGACTGATTATTTCTTTTTACCGACCGACCAATTTACCGACCAGTTTTTTCCTTTACCGACCAAATAAATCAGTCGCTAAATTACCGACCACCAAATCAGTCGGTAAATATTAATTACCGACCACAATTACCGACCGAATTATTTGGTCGGCATTAATGCAAAATCCGTCGGTAAATTAATTTACCGACCGTTTTTTTGCATTACCGACCATTTTTTTCGGTCGGTATTAGACGTGTTTCTTGTAGTGAATGATTTATAATTTGTGTGGGCCCTACTTAACATATTGAGAAATTAAGCAAAGTTAAGAAAGAAAAGTGAGCCCAATTGATAATTGAGCATTTGAGCGGGAAAACTATTGAAGTAGGCTTAATCTTTTAGTAGTAGGAGGATTATCTAGTGTAATATTAATACGTATAATTTGATCATGAACGTTTTATTCCATATCAAAACAAGCGACATATATAATGCGAAATATTTTAGAGGAATAAAAATAATTATGTGTATATGAATATCTCATTATTATGAATATGCCAATTACGTGAAGTGAATATGTTTGTAAAACTAAGATAAATACCAAAATATATCAAATATGGCCTATACTCGTAGAGAAATAAAAATGATGAAGAATGTTATATTTATATATTTATTTATCAATTTATAAAATTAAGAATTTATGTAATATAAAAAAATTAATGATATAATTTACTAACTTTTACCATTACAAAATCTAATACGCCTTTCCCAAATTCTTGTATAAGACGGGTTAAATATTACTTCCTCCGTTCCATTTGATTCTTTACATTTGCTTTTTGGACACTATTCATAAGTGATGAGAATCTTTACTACAACTTCTAATATATAGCATAAAATATAGTCATGCGGGATCTTGTTTAAATCGTCTTACCGAGTGCATGATGAATATCAAACTTTTATATTTTTTAATAATATGTAACTAAAGATATGAACAAATGAAAACGTGCATTAATGTACGTGTATAAAGCAAACGTAAAGAACCAAATGGAACGGAGGAAGTATATAATTTGCCTAGATAAGACAAAACAAAATGCCTAGATAAGACGGGTCAAACCCCCTCACAAAAAAGAAAATGGGGCAAGTGGTGTGTGTGTGTGTGTGGGGGGGGGGGGGGGGGGGGGTAGGTTGTGGGTTTAGGGTTTGAATTTTTGCCAAATGTATTATAGGTTTCTCAATACTATATATGCATTTATGTTGTTCTCCTTCGCTACGAAATTTATGCACGAAGTTTAGAAACCTCGTGTATTTTTATACTCTTATTCGAAGTCAATTCAAACCTAGCCACCTAAATTAAAACCCTCTCTAACCCTACAAAACTACACCGCATTTGATCTAATCTTTTGTGTGACACTTGAAACTTTTTATTTGCATATTGTGATGGTGTTCTATAGATGACTATATTATGTAAAGCTTCACGTACTTGAAATCAGGAATAATCTTGCTTGACGTTCATACAATTCTGGTATTTTCGATGATGTAATTCCCTTGCCCATGATGTAGAGAGAAGGGATGCAACAGGAGTTGATCCTCCAACCACAACCAGACCAATGTCACAGCAAGAAACTCAACCAGCCAGAACATAGCTACAACAACAACAGGAAGCTTACCATCTCCCCTTCAGCCAGGCAAGAGCCCCACGTCTGGAACACCAAGTATAACACCCCCCCCCATACATCCACCTTTCAGTCAAGAACTAGCAGAAACATAAGCAGGAACAGCCACAAAGAGAGTGGCCAGAGCATGGTCCATCTTCCAGAGAGCAAGCCAGAGCAAATCCAGTTATACGCCAAATGTCATGCAGCACGAGTCCAACCACGGGCTCCAACTTCTTTTCCCCTCAATTTTAGGTCCTTAGCAAGAGAAAAGTCCAGTACAAGTTTTCCAAATAAGTCCTAGAAGTCCACCTAAAACAACCTAGAATAAAGAAGGTCATATTGAGGAGTCAACTGGTACCAAGTCCAACAGTTATGTCCAAGGCTCCTTATTTTTGTGTATGATCAACATCAGTATAGTTAGTATGTTAGGAAGATCGTATGTGAAGCCTCTGTCATGTCCAAGCACAACAGAAACAAGCCAAGCACATACTTCCCAAGACATTGAGTAGCATTAGCATTTCAGGCAAGGGACAGACAAGGAGGACCATGATGCTGACCTACATGGAGCAAAGAGTACTTGGGTTTGAGCACATGAAGGAGCTGTAAAAGAAGGATCCTGACTTTAAGGAGGACTGGGTGGTAAAATTGGAAGGCATTCCTAAGGGTGGAAGTAGATACTGGGAGCATGAAGGGTTCTTGTTCCTAGGGAACAAGCTCTGTGTGCTAAGGGGTCCTTACAAAGGGTTGCTAGTGAAGGAGGTACATTCGAATGGCCTAGCTGGTCACTTTGGAATCCAAAAGACTTATGACATGCTATAGGAACAATTTTATTGGCCAAAGATGTTGGGAGATGTTCAGGATGTGATCAGGAGGTGCAGTGCCTGCCAGAAGTCCAAATCATTCTTCCAGGCTGGAGCCTACACCCCCTTACTAGTGCCAGATAAACCTTGGGAAGATGTTAGCATGGACTTTATTGTGGCTCTCCCTATGACTCAGAGGGGCAAGGACTCAGTCATGGTGGTTGTAGACAGATTTAGCAAAGTGGAACATTTTGTTGCCTGCAAGAAGACTGAAGATGCCATGGGAGTTGCAGACCTATATTTCAAGGAAATTGTCAAGCTACATGGGGTGCCAAGGACCATAGTATCTGACATAGATACTAAGTTCATGAGTCACTTCTAGAGGACACTTTGGAAGCTGCTAAAGACCAGACTCCTGTTCAACACCTCCCACCACCCTCAAATTGATGGACAAACAGAGGTGACAAACAAGACCTTGGGCAGGATCCTTAGATGTATCATTTCAAATTCTTTGAAGGATTTAGATTTAAAGCTAACACAAGCAGAGTTTGCATTCAACAAAGCCCCCTCGACCAGCACAGGTAAAAGCCCCTTTGAAATTGTTTATGGCACTAACCCCTTGATGCCAACAGACCTTGTACCAATGGCAAGGAAGGTGGTGCCCTATGATGCAAAGACCAGGGTGGAGCAGATGATGCAGATACATGCCAAGGTGAAGCAGCAAATTGAGAAGTCCAATGAAATGTATAAGTCCAGAGCAAGAGGTCTAAGAAATCCAGAGAGTTCAAGGCAGGGGATCTAGTGTGGTTGCACCTAAGGAAGGAGAGGTTTCCTGACAAGAGAAAGAACAAGCTGAGTCCAAGAGCAGAGGGTCCCTTTGAGGTCATTGAGAAGTTGGGGTCTAATGCATACAAGATTAACCTCCCAGAAGAGTATGGAGTACATGGAACATTCAATGTTGGTGATCTAAGCCCATATTATGGAGAATATGATGATGACACTAGTGAGGATTTGAGGGCAAATCCTTTCCAGGAAGGAGAATTTTCAACATGAGTTGATCCTCCAACCAACCAGACCAATGTCACATCAAGAAACTCAACCAGCCAGAACACAGCTACAGCAGCAACACGAAGCTTACCATCTCCCCTTCAGCCAGGCAAGAGCCCCACGGCAGGAACACCAAGTATAACACCCCCCATACATCCACATTTCAGTCAAGAACTAGCAGGAACACAAGCAGGAACAACCACAAAGAGAGTGACCAGAGCAGGGTCCATCTTCCAGAGAGCAAGCCAGAGCAAGTCCAGTTATCAGGCAAATATCATGCAGCACGAGTCCAACCAAGGGCTCCAACTTCTTTTCCCCTCAAGTTAAGGTCCTTAGCAAGAGCAAATTCCAGGACAAGTTTTCCAAATAAGTCCTAGAAGTCCACCTAAAACAGCCTAGAATAGTGAATGTCATATTGAGGAGTCAACTGGTACCAAGTCCAACAATTCTGTCCAAGACTCCTTATTTTTGTGTATGATCAACACCAGTACAGTTAGTATGTTAGGAAGGCCGTATGTGAAGCCTCTGTCAGGTCCAAGCATAACAGAAACAAGCCAAGCACAGACTTCCCAAGACATTGAGCAGCATTACCATTTCAGGAAAGGGATAGACATGCTTTTTCAGTCTTTTTTTCTGTGTTATTGCAGTCTGTTTTGGCTTGTCCCAATTAGCTGACTTTGTATTTTGTTTTTCAGTAGTTGTAGGGCCTTTCAGGCCCTTATATGTCATTGTTTTCAAGGGTCCAGATCTTTTGTAATTGCCTACATAAGGCCAGCATTGTAACCTAAGTAAGCATACTTGAATTAATATTAACCTGAACTTTGTTCATTGAAATTCTTTAGCAGAGCTAAGTATTGTGGTAATCCTTAGTGAAATTGTGTGTGATCTAAGGTTACAGTGTCTAAGAGTCATTACTTGTGTGTCTTGAGTCTTAAACACAACCTTTGCTACATGTGCTTGTGTGTTAAGGTACAAAGTCCTATCTGTTCTGCCTGGCCTAGTGCAGGTTTCCTTGACTTTTCTGAGCCATTTAGCTTGTGTGTGAGGGAGTGTCCATCTTGGCTCCTTTTAGCCTCTGAAAGTCTATATTCTAGTAGAGATTTCAGTTCAATTGGTTATCAGAGCTTAGGTTTGTGAGTTTATTTACCTAACTACATTTAAAAATACAAAAACCAACCATGAGTGAAGAGAGATTAACAGGGCTTGAAACCACATTTAATGGCCTTGCTAGAACTGTCATGGAGATTACAACATTCTTCAATGAATTCTTAGATGGTCAGCTCAACAATGATGGAAGAGGAGGTAGAGGTAGAGGTAGAGGAAGAGGAGCACCTGTACCACCTGTTGCAGTAAGAAGAAGACAACATGTGGAACAAGAGGAGACCTCAGATTCAGAGTGCTCAGAGCAGGGTCTTCTTAGACACCATGACAAAGACATAAAGGTAGAAATCCCTGACTTTCTAGGTAGCATGAACCCTGATGATTTCCTAGATTGGTTAAGGTCAGTAGAGAGAGTCTTTGAGTTTAAAGGTTATACTGATAGGAGGGCTTTTAAAGTTGCCATCATGAAATTAAAAGGATATGCATCTCTCCGGTATGAAAATATGAAAGTTTAGAGGGCTAGGGAAGGTAAAGACCCTATTAAATCTTGGGATAAGCTTAAAAAGAAAATGAAGGCTAAGTTTGTATCAAAAGATTACACCCAAGACATGTTTATCAAACTAACCCACCTGCAACAAGACAATAGGTCTGTTGAGTCCTACTTGAGGGATTTTGAGCAACTCACACTTCAATGTGAGATTACTGAAAAACCTGAGCAAGAGATAACTAGGTTTCTGGAAGGTTTTGATGAAAAGATAGCTAGCAGGGTAAAGTTACAGCACCTGTACTCCTTTGAGGAGGCAGTTAGCCTGTCCTTGAGGATTGCGAAGTTAGGGAAAGGAAAGTCAGGCCCTCCCAAACCCCAGACTAGACCCTCTTTTAAACCTTTCACTGGAGTCAGAATAGGAGAACCCCTGGTCCCGGCTAAACCTTCTGTGGTAGACAAGAGCAAGGCCCCTGAAACAGACCTGAGGAGGACAGTGGCCCTCAAGAAATGCTTTAAATGCCAAGGCTTTGAGCATTTTGCTAAGGACTGTCCCTCTAAATGGGTTTTGGGTAATATGGAGGTTATGGAGTGGGGTGATGATGAGATCCTTGTATGTGAGAAGAGTCTGGAGGAACCTGAGGAAGAGCCTAGTGAGGAGATGATAGAGCTTAATGCAGGCTTGAGTCTAGTGACCTGGAGGGTTATGCACACCCAACCTCAACCCTTGGAGGATGATCAGAGGCAGCAGATATTCAGAACTAGGTGTACTATAAGAGGAAGAGTTTGTAACATGATAATTAATGGGGGGAGCTGTACCAATGTAGCCTCCACAACTCTGGTGGATAAGTTGTCCCTAAACACACAAGAACACCCTCACCCTTACAAACTGAGATGGCTGAACAAGGGAGTAGAAGTGAGGGTTGACAGACAATGTGTTGTGCCTTTCTCTATTGGCAAGGGCTATGCTGATGAAGTCTTATGTGATGTTCAGCCTATGGATGCTTGCCACCTCTTGTTAGGCAGGCCATGGGAATTTGATAGAGACTCTGTGCACCATGGGAGAGACAAAACTTATGTCTTCAAGTTTGGTAACAAGAAAATCATATTGGCCCCTTTGCCTCCCAATGTTAAGGGAAACATAACTCCTGTCAATGATGTGTCCAAAGAGATCCTGTTGTTGAGTGAAGCTGAGGTTGTTCAAGAGCTCATGGGTGATGAGTCTGTGTTCATCCTCCTGACAAAAGAAGTCCTACTCCCCCAAGGAAGCATTCCAACTGAGGTCTAGCAGGTACTGAAAGCTTATGGATATGTGTTCCCTGCTGAACTGCCTAGTGGGCTGCCCTCACTCAGGGGGATAGAACACCATATTGATCTCATTCCTGGAGCAATGCTGCCCAACAAGCCTGCCTACAGAAGTGATCGAAAGGCCACTCAGGAACTACAAGCTCAAGTTAGTGACCTACTCAGCAAAGGCTTTGTGAGGGAGTCCCTCAGTCCATGTGCAGTTCCTACCTTGCTAGTGCCCAAGAAGGATGGGTCTTGGAGGATGTGCATAGACAGTATGGCTATGAACAATATCACCATCAAATATAGGTTCCCTATACCCAGATTGAATGATATCTTAGATGAGCTGAGTGGAGCTCAGGTCTTCTCCAAGATTGACCTGAGACAAGGGTATCATCAGGTGAGGATCAGGGCTGGGGATGAGTGGAAGACAACCTTCAAAACCAAGCATGGGTTGTATGAGTGGCTGGTAATGCCATTTGGCTTGTCTAATGCCCCAAGCACCTTTATGAGGTTGATGACTGAAGTACTGAGGCCCTACTTATGGAAGTTCATTGTTGTATTTTGATGACATCTTGGTGTACAGCCCTTCAGCAGTAGAGCACCTCCAACACTTGAAATTGTTATTTGATGTTCCTAAGAAAGCATAAGCTATTTGGCAAGATGGAGAAATGTACTTTTATGCAGGAGGAGGTTCAATTCTTGGGGTTTATCATATCCAAAGAAGGGGTTGCTGTTGATCAAGACAAACCGAAGACAATTAGGGAGTGGCAGGTCCCTAAAACTACAATTGAGGTGATGAGTTTTCATGGGCTGGCCTTCTTCTACAGAAGGTTCATCAAGGGGTTCAGTTCCATCATGACTCCCTTTACTGAATGCATGAGAAAAGGAGAATTCAGGTGGAATGGCAAGGCTGAGAGGTCTTTTAACATCATCAAAGACCTCTTGTGTGAGTCTCCTATCCTTATTCTCCTTGATTTCAACAAGCTATTTGAAGTGGAGTGTGATGCCAGTGGCATAGGCATTGGTGCTGTCTTGATGCAAGAACAAAAGCCTGTGGCCTACTTTAGTGAGAAGTTGAGTGGTGCTAAACTCAACTATTCAACATATGACAAAGAGTTCTATGCAATAGTTACGGCTTTGAACCATTAGGGTCATTACCTGAAGCCCAAGCCTTTTGTATTGCATTCTGATCACCAGGCACT
This sequence comes from Heliosperma pusillum, assembly GCA_022085475.1. Taxonomy (NCBI): domain Eukaryota; kingdom Viridiplantae; phylum Streptophyta; class Magnoliopsida; order Caryophyllales; family Caryophyllaceae; genus Heliosperma; species Heliosperma pusillum. The sequence continues at coordinate 47,242 of JAIUZE010045516.1, read as the reverse complement.
CAAGTACATCAATGGGCAACACAAGTTGAATGCTAGACATGCTAAGTGGGTGGAATACTTGCAGTCCTTCTCATTCTCCAGCAAGTACATTGAAGGCAAGAACAATGTGGTGGCAGAAGCATTATGAAGGAGGACCATGATGCTGACCTACATGGAGCAAAGAGTACATGGGTTTGAGCACATGAAGGAGCTGTACAAGAAGGATCCTGACTTTAAGGAGGACTGGGTGGTAAAATTGGAAGGCATTCCTAAGGGTGGAAGTAGATACTGGGAGCATGAAGGGTTCTTGTTCCTAGGGAACAAGCTCTGTGTGCTAAGGGGTCCTTACAAAGGGTTGCTAGTGAAGGAGGTACATTCGAATGGCCTAGCTGGTCACTTTGGAATCCAAAAGACTTATGACATGCTGTAGGAACAATTTTATTGGCCAAAGATGTTGGGAGATGTTCAGGATGTGATCAGGAGGTGCAGTGCCAGCCAGAAGTCCAAATCATTCTTCCAGGCTGGAGCCTACACCCCCTTACTAGTGCCAGATAAATCTTGGGAAGATGTTAGCATGGACTTTATTGTGGCTCTCCCTATGACTCAGAGGGGCAAGGACTCAGTCATGGTGGTTGTAGACAGATTTAGCAAAGTGGAACATTTTGTTGCCTGCAAGAAGACTGAAGATGCCATGGGAGTTGCAGACCTATATTTCAAGGAAATTGTCAAGCAACATGGGGTGCCAAGGACCATAGTATCTGACATAGATACTAAGTTCATGAGTCACTTCTAGAGGACACTTTGGAAGCTGCTAAAGACCAGACTCCTGTTCAACACCTCCCACCACCCTCAAATTGATGGACAAACAGAGGTGACAAACAAGACCTTGGGCAGGATCCTTAGATGTATCATTTCAAATTCTTTGAAGGATTTAGATTTAAAGCTAACACAAGCAGAGTTTGCATTCAACAAAGCCCCCTCGACCAGCACAGGTAAAAGCCCCTTTGAAATTGTTTATGGCACTAACCCCTTGATGCCAACAGACCTTGTACCAATGGCAAGGAAGGTGGTGCCCTATGATGCAAAGACCAGGGTGGAGCAGATGATGCAGATACATGCCAAGGTGAAGCAGCAAATTGAGAAGTCCAATGAAATGTATAAGTCCAGAGCAAGAGGTCTAAAGAAATCCAGAGAGTTCAAGGCAGGGGATCTAGTGTGGTTGCACCTAAGGAAGGAGAGGTTTCCTGACAAGAGAAAGAACAAGCTGAGTCCAAGAGCAGAGGGTCCCTTTGAGGTCATTGAGAAGTTGGGGTCTAATGCATACAAGATTAACCTCCTAGGAGAGTATGAAGTACATGGAACATTCAATGTTGGTGATCTAAGCCCATATTATGGAGAATATGATGATGACACTAGTGAGGATTTGAGGGCAAATCCTTTCCAGGAAGGAGAATTTTCAACATGAGTTGATCCTCCAACCAACCAGACCAATGTCACATCAAGAAACTCAACCAGCCAGAACACAGCTACAGCAGCAACACGAAGCTTACCATCTCCCCTTCAGCCAGGCAAGAGCCCCACGGCAGGAACACCAAGTATAACACCCCCCATACATCCACATTTCAGTCAAGAACTAGCAGGAACACAAGCAGGAACAACCACAAAGAGAGTGACCAGAGCAGGGTTCATCTTCCAGAGAGCAAGCTAGAGCAAGTCCAGTTATCAGGCAAATATCATGCAGCACGAGTCCAACCAAGGGCTCCAACTTCTTTTCCCCTCAAGTTAAGGTCCTTAGCAAGAGCAAATTCCAGGACAAGTTTTCCAAATAAGTCCTAGAAGTCCACCTAAAACAGCCTAGAATAGTGAATGTCATATTGAGGAGTCAACTGGTACCAAGTCCAACAATTCTGTCCAAGGCTCCTTATTTTTGTGTATGATCAACACCAGTACAGTTAGTATGTTAGGAAGGTCGTATGTGAAGCCTCTGTCAGGTCTAAGCACAACAGAAACAAGCCAAGCACAGACTTCCCAAGACATTGAGCAACATTACCATTTCAGGAAAGGGATAGACATGCTTTTTCAGTCTTGTTTTCTGTGTTATTGCAGTCTGTTTTGGCTTGTCCCAATTAGCTGACTTTGTATTTTGTTTTTCAGTAGTTGTAAGGCCTTTCAAGCCCTTATATGTCATTGTTTTCAAGGGTCCAGATCTTTTGTAATTGCCTACATAAGGCCAGCATTGTAACCTAAGTAAGCATACTTGAATTAATATTAACCTGAACTTTGTTCATTGAAATTCTTTAGCAGAGCTAAGTATTGTGGTAATCCTTAGTGAAATTGTGTGTGATCTAAGGTTACAGTGTCTAAGAGTCATTACTTGTGTGGCTTGAGTCTTAAACACAACCTTTGCTACCTGTGCTTGTGTGATAAGGTACAAAGTCCTATCTGTTATGCCTGGCCTAGTGCAGGTTTCCTTGAGTTTTATGAGCCATTTAGCTTGTGAGTGAATGAGTGTCCATCCTGGATCCTTTTAGCCTATGAAAGTCTCTATTCTTGTAGAGATTTCAGTTCAAGGGAGAATCCATATGTTTGGTTTTAATTGCTTGCTATTAGACCTTGTTAAGACTAATACTATCTAGTCATTATTTGAAAGGTTTTTAGTTACATTGGCACAAGTTGGTTAACGGTTTCACTAACTCTTGATATTTGTTATTCTCTTCGACTTTGTCATTACTTTCAAGCTTCATTCAAGGTCATTCAAGAGGAATCATATTTTTAGGGGGAACTTAATTTAAAGGCTTGCCATCATCAAAAAGGAGAATTTTTTTGAGATATGTTCTTTTGATGATGACAAATATTTCATAATGTTTTTCTTAGACTACTAATGTGTATGTTCCCAAGTGTGTATAGGTTCAAAGGATATGAAATGATGATATGAAGCTTGAAGAGAAGTGTGTCGTTGTTATGTGTCATGAGTGTTGTAGAAGTGAGAGAACGAGTGATAAGCATTCATTTAGTCACATTTTTACCTCATTTTCGTCCCCATTTTGGTCCGTTTACACGGATTTACGTGTCTTTAATTGCATTTTATTTCCCGATTTCCCGCGCTATGAATATTGATCTCAATTTGCAGGAATTAAGGCGGAAATGAGGAAATCGGTGCATAAAGACACTGCATGAGTCGGGATTCGAAGATGAGACGAAAAATGAAGAAGTATGTTATCAGGTGGCCCAGGCCGGTCCCCAGACCGGCGGCCGGCCCACCGGCCCAGACCACCACACTGCAAGTGAAAGAAATGAAAAAGTGAAGAAAAGGCCCAGGTAGCGCCGGCCGGTCCACCGGCGGCCGGTCGACTACCCGGCCCACACCTACATCAGAATGTATGTGAGAGTGATTTGGTGCTCCAGGCCGGTGGGGGACCGGCGGCCGGTCGACCGGCCCAGACCATTATTTCCCATACTTAGAAGATTTTTGAAGATTTTGAAGGCAAAGTTCCTGAAGTCACGCATGTGCTCCAGGCCGGTCAGAGGCCCGGCGGCCGGTCGACCGGCCGGGAACACAAGACTGAAAAAATCGCCTTTTCTTCTAATTTCTTCCTTAATTTCGAGAGACCTATATATACCCCCCCTTATTATTTTGTAAGCAGTTTTTAGTCCTTTAACATTCTTCTTAGCACGAAACCCTAGAAACTTGTAACCCAAATTAATCATTAAATACTCTCCTAATATTTCCCTAATCTAGTTTTAGTTTCTCATTTTCAAGTTGTTGATTTTAGTATTTCATTTCATTTTTGGAGTTTGTATTGAAGACTTGGGTGAAGGCATTCCCTCATACTCATCAATATAAGTTTGTTTGGTATAAAATCTCTCATCTTTTTTATTGTTTATGCATTTAATTTCCATCTCTAGTTTATAGTTAATCTTTTGATTGTTTTAGTTATTTCTCTCATAGTATAATGGTGATTGAACTCCCCCTTCCCTTTATTGCTTTGATTTCTTTTACCATGTGTGAGTAGATTATCCTCTAGGGTTTAGGGGAGCCTAAGGGTGGATCATGTGGGGTATTAGGTTGGTTAATTAGCAAGTTTGTGGTAAATGATTTGGGTATTGCCCATATAAACACCAAGTGTTTGATGAAATGCGTGAACGAAAGTTACCATTTTATCAAGCGTGGTTTGATCTTCTCTTAAGCGACGGTGGTAGAGGCGATTAGACTAAGTGTTTATATGGGTGATTTGAGACGAATGCGATAGCTTGTTGATGATTATCGATTGTTGAGACATTGGCAATCGATTTTACTCGAATTATTTACCCCTTTCGCTAGTTACCCGACTAACCCATTAAATCCCCCTAAGGTGAACCCTTTACCCTAGCCTTTCCCTTAATTGTTTTCATCTTTATTACTTAGCGATTGCTTGTTTTTCCTAGTTTTTAGTTAACTTTCCAATCCGTCATATTTTAGGCTAGAATAGGATTCAATCGAACTAGTAGTTGACCTCCCCCATCCTCGTGGATTTCGACCCCTAAGACTTACTCGTCCCCGAGTAAGTAAACAAAATTCGAGACCCATAAGTACCCTTATTCAATACTACACTAATACTCAGGCTTCAACCTAAACTATTAATAATATCCGACGGTAGGCAATTAACGGGCCTCCTCCGTCCCTTCAACTCACAACGAGATACTCATGAGGTAGAGTACTTCCTTGCAAGGCAAGTAGGGGCTTGCTCAAAATCTCGACGCATCCAAATGAAAAACACGTAAGAACACGACAAAGATGCATCTAACAAAAGAAAAATCACATGCCTCATCCATGTGACGGAAATATCTAAAAGGAAAACCGTTTAAATAATGCATGATCCTCGTAAGCCACTAATATCATAAAGCATGGAAAAATATTCCCCTCCTAGCGGTGCAAGTCTAATGAAAATTTCGAACCCCGTCTACTATTTGCTTGGCCAAGAGCGATAAAATGGAAGATGGAAATGAAATCCTCGTGACGTTATTAAGCACAATAGCATATGGAATTCACGTTCCTCAAATAAATGAGACACAAGGGTCGTCCCGTCTCACTATGCAACTTCAAAGGTGAATGATTCAAGAAGGATAAAAGGAAATTGAGATTTGAGTCTTATTGCTTGGAAAATTTTTCATTTCACACTTTGCTTTCCTTTTCTTTTTCTTTCTTTTTGATTTGCATTTTGGTTTGCAATTTTTTGCATGAAAGCACACGGTTTCCGTCAAGGACATGCGGTCGGAACCAACAATAGGGGTATCCCCACCGTAGTGGCATCGAAAGGGGGCCTAGATATGGGCCCACTAGAATCCCTAGAAGTTCCGTTTTGCATTTCCTCGACGAAAACAAGAAAAGACGATAATTGACTCAATATTTTCAGCTTGTTTGATTTGTTTCCTTTTTTTTTTTTGATCAAAAGTGGAAGAACAATGAATCATGGTTGGTTGCATAGCAAGAACGGTCACCTAAGAATTCTTTCTACCATCGGAATAATCACATCAAACGAGGGTGTCGAGGTGGAATAAGCGCAAACTCGTGGCTCGGCATTAGTAGACGGGTTAAAACTCACTAGAAATGCACAACCCAGGGCGTCTAAAATTCCACGATTAAGATGAACACTTTATGAATAAAAAAAGTAGCAAAAAGGGACTATGCACATTCAACAAGTTTTCCAAAAAGACAATTATTAAAACATTTTTCTAAATGCAACTACATGCCATGATGCAATCTAGCATATATACAACTTAAATGCACATGCTCTAACCGACTATATGACACATAAGCTAATGCTATCTCCTAACAGCACACAAGTGGCACACACGCCAATCAACAAAATTCACCCCATCGTCATCAACACATCCCGTCCTCAAGTAAGAAGGAAAGGAGATAAGGGAGAAGAGAAATAGGAAAGATCTCACCAAAGCGTCTTCATTTTCCCTTTTTCGTGCCTCATATGATGTGGGGCGCACCTATGGATGGAGATAAAAAGAAACACACGGCAATATATACAAAATCAACTATATACAAACTAATCTAAACATATATTTTTTTGGAAAATTTTCAAATTTTTCGATTTTTAGGCATTTTTCAACTTTTTTCAAAAATCAACGATATATACAAAAGAAATAAAATCCTCCCCACACTTAAGTCTTACTCGTCCCCGAGTAAGTGACTCAAATATGGAAGGAGAGAAAAAAAAGAAAAGGAAAAACAAAACAATCTTTTTGGGTTTTTCAATTTATGGGAATTCCCTCCCCACACTTGGTATTTACATAGTGTGAGGGGTGAATTCAAAACAAATAACATGTTTTTGGGTTTTTTTAAATATTTTGAAAAATAAAAACTTGTTTTTGGGGTTTTTAAATATTTTGAAAAATAAAAACAATATGAACAATATATACGAGAGGGTTAGCTCTAAGTAAATGCATGGACTAAATAAAAGTCCTAAAACTAAATGCAAAATGATATAATACAATGTCATGATCTAAGTAAATGCAAACTACACTATATGGATGCAAGGCTAATATGTGACGATATGTTACAAAATTAAATTCTAATGCAAGCCTAAATGGATGCAACTAAATGGATGAAACTAAATGGATGACTAGGCTCAGATATAATACAACTATCTAAATGCATGCGAAAATGTAAATATGATGAAGATTTGGATTATAAGGGATCATACTCATGGGTTTCCGGCCTCAAGAGTATCCAGTGAAATCAGAGGATGTAGTATCAAATTGGCCATGACTGGCCTCAGCAAAAGACGCATCTACATCCTGGGCTCCCGAACCAGAGCCGCCACCTTCCACAATCTCGAACCGTGGACCCATCCTGTCAAACCACTCGGCATTCTGAGCCACAATCTCTGGGTCCACCTCCTCCTCATCAACTACCGGCTGAGTAAAACCCGGCGCAGAAGAATAATAGTCTGGCTGAACATTGAAATCACCAAACACCCTAGAACCCTGATCATACCCGCCCTCTGGCCACATGAAATAGGACGGATGTGGGCCAACTGGCTCCCTATACCCCCTCCCTACACCAATTATCGTAAGAAGGGTATTGGCCAAGAGCCAAGTCATAATACATCCTGTCCATCCGCTGCGACAAAAGAGCTCTATCCCGAGCTTCCTCCTCTCGCCACTTAGCTGCCGCCTCTCTCTCCCTAGCCGCTGCCTCTCTCTCCGTAGCTGCTGCCTCGGAGGCCAAAGTCATGTCGGCCATGAACTGGATCAAGGAGGGATCCAAAGGTGGGTAACTGGTAGTGGTGGAAGTGGATGTGTCGGGTTGGGATGAATTGGGCCAAGGGCGCCACTGCTGCTGATGATAGAAGGGGCTCATATAAGGCAATGTGGTGGAAGTGGGGCCCCGCTCCTCTCTCCTATATGTAGTGACGGGGGCAGTAGGATCTCGCCTAAATGCGGTAACTGGAGCTAAAGGATCTTCCGGGGTTTCTTCAGGTGGTGGTGGAGGGTTCTCCTCCTCTAAGGGGAGAAGATAATGTGCGCTATCAGGAACCACTTTCATAGCCGCACTATTAGGGAGGGCAATAGAATTTACCCCTCGAATCCTCCAATAAGTCTTCCCGTCCTCAACTCTCTTTATTACCCACTCAAGCTTCTTAAAAACGTAGTCCTCCGTCAACAATGAGTATCCCCCTAAACACCTCAAATTACGCTCATCCAGAGCATCTCTACAAAGTACATGAGCAATCTTGGTAACAATCCCCCCTAAATGGATTCCGGTAGGGCTAAACGGGTCATTGGCAATTTTTTGGAAGTGGATAACGACATGATGACCGATGTTGATCCCAAATTTATGCGGCTGTTGGAACAAGTAAGCCGCCAAAATCGAAAGCTCATCGGCCCTAAAATTATGACACTCCTCTCTCCCAAACAACGTCCAACCCATAAACCTATGCCAAAACCTAATAGGGGCATTGTGGCAAGCATTTGCCGGCCTCTTAGTTCCCTTCTCAAACTCAAAACCCGATATTGCAGTCCACACATCATTCACATTAAAGCTTTCGGGGACCTTGTACGACTTATGATATTTGACCCCTAAAACTTTACAAAATTTCTCAAGTGGAAGGTTGAATGCAGTGTTAAGTAGGCGAAAGGAAACAATTTTGACCATACCCGTATTTCTATCTTTCTCATGACTAAACGAACTCAAAAATTCCCAAGTGAGACGGGGGTAAGTACGGAAGTGCTGCCCGTATAGTTCCCCCATACCCAAACCCTTGAAAAGCTCAAGAGTGACCGTATCAAGGCCAAGGTTCCGCATAGTATTCCGGCAAATAAAACGGGAGTGGGGAAGAGGTCTACGCTTTAAACATTGAAATTTACCTCTTGCTATTTCACTGACGAAGACGATATCCGGAAAATCGTTATCCGGACCCATTCCCGCCGTCACCTGCTGAAGCCTAGCCTCCAACTCGGCCTCAAGTTGAGCTCTTGTCCTTTTCCTTGGTGGTTGTTGAGCCATGTTGATTTTCGGAATATTCAATTGAAAGAGGGAAAAATTGGGTTTTTGAGGTTTTGGGATGTATTTAGGTGAAGTAGTGGGTTAATTTGTGGGTTTGATGTTGGATTTGGTGAATTTTGTGGTGATTTGTGTGAGTGTTTGTGGGTTTTGTGGAGATTTTATGTGGGTTTGAAGGAAGAAAGAAGGAAGAAGGAAAGTTGAATGAAGAAGAATGAAAGGAAAAAGGGGGCTCACGAGTTGTTTAAGGCTCTCGGGTGAGTTCTGGGCCGGTCCAGACACCGGCCGCCGGTCGACCGGCCTGGAACCCAGTTCAAAATTTTGATTTTTCTGATTTTTGGATTATTGCGTTATCAGGTAGTCTAGGCCGGTCAGACCCCGGCTGCCGGTCTACCGGCCTAGAACGCAGCTCAATAATTTCGACCTTCAAAATGTTAGTAATAATGTGCTCCGGGCCGGTTGTCAGACCGGCCGCCGGTCAACCGGCCTAGAGCACAGGTCAAAAATTCCAAAAATTCCAACTCCAAAGATAAAGTGCTCCAGGCCGGTTGGACCCCGGCTGCCGGTCGACCGGCCTGGAATACCTGCACTTCGAATTCCCATCTTCAAACATCACCTTCTGGAGTGCTCTGGGCCGGTCAGCAGCCCGGCTGCCGGTCGACCGGCCTGGAGCACGTCTTCAAATCTTCACCTCGTCTTCAAAAGTCACAACAAATCCTCTAAGAAACCCAAGTCACCATCAATAATCACCCAACCAACATAATCCCAATGATACGGTTTCAAACCAAACCCGACTACAAGTGTTTCAAACTTTCCTAAAACTTCTTCCTAAAGACGAAAAACCGAGTACACAAATCCAAATCTTCACAACTATTCCTAATATGCATGCTATATACAAAAAATTGGTGGTTGTTGAGGGACTCCACCAAACCTATCAAATCTCAAGAGTTTACAAACAAGACTCCTCCTCGGGAAGTGGATCCCCAAGGAAGAGTACTTCCACCGTTCCCTTTTCATCTCCATCGAAATATCTTTTCACTCGATGCCCATTGACCTTGAAATTACCACCTTCTTCGCTCCAAAGTTCAAAAGCTCCATGTGGTGAAATGTCGATAACTTTGAAAGGACCCGACCATCTAGAGCGTAGCTTTCCCGGAAACAACTTGACTCTAGAATTATAGAGTAAGACTTGGTCACCCACTTTTACATTTTTATCAACCAATTTGGCATCATGCCATTTCTTTGTTTGCTCCTTGTAGATCTTTGAGCTCTCGTAGGCATCAAGTCTTAGCTCTTCAAGTTCATTCATTTGGAGAAATCGTAGCTCTCCGGCCATATCAATATCAAAGTTCATCTCCTTTAAGGCCCACCATGCCTTGTGCTCCAACTCGATTGGCAAGTGACAAGCTTTTCCATAAACAAGCTTGTAGGGAGTTGTGCCGAGTGGAGTTTTGAAAGCGGTGCGAAGGGCCCATAGAACATCCGGAAGCTTTTGAGACCAATCCTTCCTACCTTTGCTTGTAGTCTTCTCCAAGATAGCTTTTATTTGACGGTTTGAGACCTCTACTTGCCCACTAGTTTGAGGGTGGTAGGCAAGAGCGGTCTTATGAGTGACACCATGGGAAGAAAGTAAGAACTTGAAAGTGCTCTTCCTAAAGTGCGAACCCCCGTCGCTAATCACCACCCTTGGGGTCCCAAATCTCGGAAATATAGTGTTCTTGAAGAGCTTGATAACAACCTTAGCATCATTTGTTGGGGTGGCAACGGCTTCAATCCACTTGGACACATAGTCCACCGCTACCAAAATGTACTCATTCCCACAAGAGTTGGGAAATGGTCCCATGAAATCAACTCCCCAACAATCAAAAAGCTCAATCTCAAGAATGTTTTGAAGGGGCATCTCGTTCCTTTGACTAATATTCCCCGTTCTTTGGCACCGATCACAAGATTTGACAAAGTAGTGGATATCCTTGAACATAGATGGCCAATAGAAACCACCTTGTAACACCTTTGCAATGGTGCGAGATGTACCAAGGTGGCCTCCATAGGCCGAGTTGTGAATTCTATCAACTATCTCCATACCTTCTTCTCTAGGAACACATCTTCGGAACATGCCATCACCACACTTGCGAAAAAGATGTGGGTCATTCCAAAAATAGCGTTTTGAGTCATGCTTCAACTTCCTCCTAGCTCTAGCATCCAACTCTTCCGGAATAAACCCACTCACAATCAAATTTGCCAAGTCCGCAAACCATGGTGATTTACCACCTATCATCATCAAACTATCTTCTCTCAACCACTCATTGATCGGGCCACTCTCATCCTTCAACCCATGATCTTCGGTAGTCAATCTAGATAGGTGGTCGGCAACAACATTCTCCGACCCCGCCTTGTCTTTAATTTCCAAGTCAAACTCTTGAAGTAAAAGAACCCACCTCAAGAGCCTTGGCTTTGCATCCTTTTTCACTAACAATTGCCTCAAAGCGGAGTGATCCGAGTATACCACAACCTTAGCACCAACAAAGTATTGCCGGAACTTTTCCACGGCATGAACAATAGCTAGCATCTCCTTTTCCGTCGTAGAGTAGTTGACTTGGGCTTGATCAAGAGTTTTGCTTGTGTAGTAGATTACATGATGCTTCTTGTCCACAACTTGGCCAAGCACCGCCCCGACCGCATAATCGGAGGCGTCGCACATAACTTCGAAGGGAAGGCTCCAATCCGGTGATCGGATTATGGGAGCCGTCACAAGAGCCTCCTTCAACCTACAAAAAGCACTCAAGCAAAATTCATCAAATACAAATGGTGTGTCTTTGAGAAGAAGAGAAGTTAAAGGCTTGGCTATTTTAGAAAAATCTTTGATGAAACGTCGGTAAAAGCCCGCATGGCCTAGAAAGCTTCTCACTCCCTTCACATTTGTAGGGGGTGACAAGTTTTCTATTACCGAAACCTTAGCCATATCAACTTCTATGCCTCTCTTAGACACGATGTGACCAAGCACAACCCCCTCCTCCACCATAAAGTGGCACTTCTCCCAATTGAGGACAAGGTTGTGCTCCTCACATCTTTGCAAAACATGAGACAAATTCACAAGTCCAAGATCAAATGAGTCTCCATGGACACTAAAGTCGTCCATGAAGACTTCCATACTCTTCTCAAGAAAATCGGCAAAAATAGCCGTCATACATCTTTGGAAAGTCCCCGGAGCATTACAAAGCCCAAAGGGCATCCTCCTATAAGCATAAACTCCTATGGGACAAGTGAATGTGGTTTTCTCTTGGTCTTCCGGGTGTATGGGGATTTGGAAAAACCCGGAATAACCATCTAGAAATGAATAGTAAGAATGCCCCGCCAACCTTTCAAGCATTTGGTCAATAAAGGGGATGGGGTAGTGGTCTTTGAGGGTGGCGGCATTTAATTTGCGATAGTCAATGCACATCCGCCACCCGGTCACGGGTCTAGAAGCTAAGAGAGTCCCATCCTCTTGTTCCACCATAGTCACCCCTCCTTTCTTGGGCACTACATGGACGGGGCTCACCCAAGAACTATCGGTTATTTGGTAGATAATCCCGGCCTCTAACAACTTCATAACCTCACTTTTAACCACTTCCGCCATCTTAGGGTTCAACCTACGTAGCCCATCTACCTTAGGTTTGCTACCCTCCTCCAAGACAATTCTATGCATGCAAAGATTAGGACTTAACCCTTTGATATCATCAATGCTATATCCAAGTGAACCCCTATGAGTTTTCAAGACTTTCAAAAGTTCAAGTTCTTGGCCTTCACTTAAATTAGCATTAATGATAACGGGATAAGTCTCTCCCTCACCTAAAAAAGAGTACTTAAGTGAGGGAGGTAAGGGCTTAAGTTGTACCTTTGGAGGGAGAAGGCCCTCCACCTTCTTCATTAGTTCATCATCTACCTCGTGGTCATCTCCCATCTCCTCATCATGGAGTGCCACTTGTAGAGCTTCTTCTTCATACTTTTCCTCTTCATGCACCTTCTCAATCACTTCCTCTATGACTTCTACCGAGCATGCTTTGTGAAACATTGGTCCCTTCACTAGATGTGGAAGATTAAATTCAAGGGTTTCGTTTCCCACCCTAAAGGTTAGCCGCCCGTCCCTCACATCAATGAGGACTCCTCCGGTAGCCAAAAAGGGCCTACCAAGGATGATGGGAGTGTGGCTATCCTCCGGGATATCTAGGACAACGAAATCCGTGGGGATCAAAAATTTGCCAACTTTAACGGGTACGTCCTCAAGCACACCCAAAGGTTGCTTAACGGACCTATCCGCTAGTTGTAGAGTCATAGAAGTGTGGGTTAAACTTTCAAGTCCAATTCTTTTAGCAATAGTTAAGGGAATGACACTTACACTTGCACCATTGTCACATAATGCCCTTGAAATCATGACTCCCCCCACAACACAAGGGATAGAGAAACTTCCGGGGTCCCCAAGTTTTTTTGGCATTTTGAAAGAGTTAGGATTAATGAGGAGAGCACTACACTCCGCCTCCATAATCATAACATCTTGGGTACCCAAAGTTCTCTTGTGAGTCAAGATGTCTTTTAGAAATTTTGAGTAAGTGGGCATGTTCAATATAACATCGGTGAAAGGTAAGGTCACTTCAAGTCCCTCAAGCATTTTTCTAAATTGGGTGAACTTGAAGTTTTCCTTAGTTTTCAAAGCTCTAGAGGGGTAGGGGATATCGGAAACAACAAGTGGAGTGCTAAAAGATACCTTTGGAATGGGAGTTTTCTTGGTTACCTTAGCTCTTGCCATTGGTTGTACCTCTACTCCGTCATCAATGACATCCTTGTTCATCTCCTCTTCATAAGGCATAATTTCGACATACCCTTCTTCTCCCTCTTTGGGTTGATCATCTTCACCCTTGCCATCATCTTTTGACTCCAAGGTGGGAGTCAAAAAGGGCTCTTCAAGTTCTTCTCCTTCCTCAACATGCTCATCATTTGGAATCTCATCATTCATCATATCCATGTAGGGGTTATCAAGCACTAGTCCACTTCTTAAAGTCACCGCACATGCATGGTGGCTAGATGAAGCATCCTTGGAGCTTTTCCCTTGAGCAAGTAGACCTCCCGGAGGCCTTTGAGGATTGTTCAAAGCTTGGGAAGCTAGCCTAGCTTCCAACTCTCTCACCTCCTTTTTGTGAGCATTGGTGACATTTTGCAAAGCCAAATTGTTTTGGATTTCCATGTTTTTGACTAATTGCAAAACTTCACTTATTGAAGGATCACTCTCTTGGTGGGGTTGATTTGTCAAGGGAAGGGCAAAAGCATAGTCATTCCGACTACTCGACCCTTGGTTGTTGTTTCTTTGATTGTTAAAATTCCCTTGTTGATTGTTGTTAAAATTCCCTTGTTGATTGTTGTTAAAATTCCCTTGTTGCCCCCTTGAACCTTGATTGTTGAAATTTGACCCTTGGTTGTTGTTGAAATTTGGCCCTTGGCCTTGAAAAGATTGATCGGGAACCCCTTGGCTTGCTTGATTGTTTTGATTGCCTTGGTAAAAATTACCTTGGCCTTGATTGTTGAAGTTTTGGTTCCCTTGATTTTGATTCCAATTTCCTTGACCTTGGTTCCAATTACCTTGGTTTTGGAAGTTACCTTGGTTATTGTAACCTTGATCATTGAATTGTTGATTTTGGAATTGATTTGATCCTTGACCTTGTTGAGAGTTGTTGAATTGATTGTTATAGTTTCCTCTAGAAAATTGACCTCCTCCTCTAGGTTGGGAAAAACCCGGAGGGTTGGAAGGTTGAGTTTGAGTGTGTTGAGGGTTTAAGACATTTTGACTTTTGTAACTCATGTTTGGGTGAAATTTTGAGCTTGGATGATAGAAATTTGAATTTGGGTTATAAGCTCCTTGATTTTGGAATTGAGGCCTTGAGGGCCGTGGGTTGTTGTTCATACCTTGGAAAGCATTCACATGTTGATAATCATTTGCACCTTCATTGTTATAAGAGACATTGTTTCCACAAACTTCAAAGGTGTGTCCATATCCATTGCAAATTTCACAAGTGGGGGTTTGATAAGCTTCCACCATGGGAGGTGCATAAGACCCACTAGCTTCATTCACATGATGACCTTGACTTTGATTTTGAGCTTTTTGAAGCTCGGCAAAACCCTTAGTGAAAGTTTGTGTGAGCAAATCAATCTTGGCATTGGTATCCGCATTTGAGAAGTTCTCACTTGGGTACTTAGAACTCCTTCTCAAGCTATTTCCTCTAGAACTAGTACCATAACTAGATTCCGACTCAACCATCTTCTTAATCAATGCCGCCCCTTGTTGGTCATTTAAATGATCAAAACTTCCCCCCGCGGAAGCATTCACCATGGCCTTGGTTTGAGGGAGGAGAGTTTGATAGAAGGTTTGGGTTACATACCAATCCGCAATTCCATGGTGAGGGCATCGGGCAAGTAAATCAATGAAGCGATCCCATGCTTCTCCCAAAGACTCTCCATCCTCTTGTTGGAAGGTGGTAATCTCGTTTCTTAGCATCGCCGTTTTGGAGGCGGGGTAGTACTTACTTAGAAACTCCTTAGCCAAACCATCCCAAGTGGTGAAAGTGTTTGGAGGATGGTTATTCAACCACCTCTCCGCCCGGTCCTTGAGGGAAAATGGGAACAACATGAGGCAAAGGGTTTCCTCGGGCACCCCATTCCTTTTCATGATTCCAACCCTACTTTTGAATTTTCTCAAGTGGGCATGAGCATCTTCATCCGGGAGGCCTCCAAAGCTATCCCGCTCAATAGAATTCATTTGAGACGGGTGAATCTCAAAATTATTAGGGGCCAAGACACCGAAATTGATTGGAGATTGGGTATCATCGTGGTTGGGACGGGTACGATCACGTAGAGTCGTCATTTGTGGTTGATTTTGTTGTTGAGGTATTGTAGGTGGTGAATTTGGTGGTGTATTTTGTTGTGTATTGTAGAAGGGGTTTTCAAATATGGGTTCAATGGTGTTGTTTTGTGGGTAATCGATTGTTGGAGTGGATGTAGAAGCAATTGAAGTATTGGCTTGTTGATGGCTAACTCTTCTTGAATTCCTAACCCGAGCAAGTGTATTGGCACGGAGAGTCCTAAACAACCTTTCGGGTTCCGGATGGCTCAAGAACAACCCTTCACCTCTAGGCATGCACTCAAAGCAACTCAAAAACAAGTTAGACTCCTAGTGTGTTTTTGGGCACACTAGGGAAAGACAATAATGCAAGGCACTCTACAAATAATCTAACAACTAAAAACCAACAAAAACAACAAGTAACTTGGCTAAATCTAAGACACAAAACAAACTACGAGTTTCCTTACGCCATCCCCGGCAACGGCGCCATTTGATGATCGGTTTGTCGTCAAAACAAGCATCAACGAGCAAGTATATGATTGAACAATAATTGAACAGCCGACGAAAATGTTCAATTGAGATATGGTTTATGGACATGCCTGAATTAATTCTTTGTATAAATTTTGATTATGATTTTCTAAAAGATATTTTTTGAACAATATTACTTTTGGATGAAATATTTAAGCTAATTAACTTACCTATTTTATGAAGATAATAGAAAAAATCTGATTTGATTTGATTTTGGAAACTATTTTTGTTCAGAGAATAAGTCAAAAAATCTTTTTGTTATCTTAAAATATTATCTTAGAATTATCTTCTCAAGATATTATCTTTTTACTTTATTTTAGAAGATTTAGTTAATGACATTTCTCCTTTAAATACTAGATTATTCATGCAGATTCAAATCATACATCATTTTCTAGTGCTTTAACGTTATTGTAAAAGTGGTTTTTGTGCTTTTAGCTTTTATTCATTTTGCAAATATTTTTTGAAAAGGTGTATGTCCATCGAACAATTCATTTGACTATTCAATTTACAACTCGGTTCTGTACTGTTCGATTCTCTTGCTTATAAGGATGTCAATTTCATCTTTATTATTATTATATGAAGACATTGTAAAGAGACACATTTGATTGTAATATTTCCTATCTAAAGAGAGAGCTTTAGAGTGCTAAGAGTTTAGCACTCGTGTCTACACAACTAGAGTTAGTTTTGGGGTACAAGGGGTTTTGTACTAGAGTTGTACAACTGGAGTAGGCTGTGGAGTTTTCTTTGTAGTCGGGGGATATTATTAAGGAAACGTTAAGAAGAGACATAGTGGACGCAATGATGAAGCTAAGCCTCGGCCGAGCGGCCCATGGCCCATGGTAGATTCTAAATAATCAATCTATGCGATGCACATTAATCACTAAAGTGAAGTTGCTGCAGTGGTTTGCATAGTGTGAAATATGTACTACCTTGTTGAGATCTCGCGTTCAAATATAAACAGCTACATTTTTAATGTATTTGTGTTTACAACTGTTGTAAACTTAATTTGTCTAGCTTAATTCCATGCCTTATCTATATTTTGTTATTTATATCGACAATAGTTCTTGTTATAATAAATTTTATAATTATTGATCGCCGCCTTTCTCGCACCTTAATTAATTTTTATAATAAATTCGTCTTATCATGTGTAATTCAATAACTTAACAAAATAAATATTAATTTGTACGTATGTTATATATACTCTTTGAAATTAAACCATAATAATCTAAAAATCTGATGGAGTATTATATATCGACAATGCTATCCTAATAGCGTGTACGATGCGTCGATGAAATAAAAACCGGCCCCGATACATATTTTATCCTAGCTTCGTCCCTGAGTGAACATAGACCTTAAGAGTGTAGGTCGAACCACTGACAAATCGTTTTGTTTTGTTTCTCTTTAATTTGCTTTATTTGTTTATTACTTTTTATAATCGTGCACGCTTCCAAAAATACAAAGACTCAATCTATAGTCTATTGTGTTTATCCGTCATGATTACTTTCATAAAACTACAAATGATTCCTTTATTACATTCGTTATCACTTTCGTTTTATTTGAGCAAATTACCATGTATTCTACAAACAAGTCGTTCGATTAGTCCGACAGACTGTTCTTTTTACAATCTGTACAGATAATTTGATTTTAAGTTTCTTAAGCAACAAAATTTTTAAAAAGCGATTCACCCCCTCCTTCTCTTGAGTACCGTTGATACGTCATTTATTTATAGGATTTTACCACTCATTTTAGCTCATTACATGCTAATTGCATTCTTTATAGTGATTTTATGAGCTAATATCGTTCTCTAGGTGCCTTCAGTGTTTTATTGCATTCTTTTAGGAAAAGAAGCGGTTTTGCGGCCTTTTCCTATCATTTTAGCATAAACCATGAAGAACGAAGCTATTTGGGCAAGCCTAGGCCAAGCTAGGGGTACGGCGTTTCGGTAATTTCACGTCATCCCAAGGAAGAAGGAACGATATCGGAAGTCATCTCGAGCAAGGCAAGGATAATATTGACGAGTACATGAGCTTAATATGGTGTGCCATTGTCCCGTGGAAGTTCCGAGGTGAATAGAATACGTTCCGAGTCAAGGGGAACAAGTTTAAAGTCGTTCCGAGCTCGTATGAATAAGTTATGATGGGTTTACTATGCCTTGCTCAAAAGACGTCTACAACCTTATGCATTGACCCCTATGTCTTGGGTTCACCGTCAAGTTAATTAGAAGATGAAAATAATACTCAAAAGGTATTAGTCACGTCCCTTATCGGAGTTAAAGTCCCTGAAGCCTTGGGAGGGTGTCTCGGTCAAGATGGACTTGTCTCAGGCGAGATAGACCTGTCTCGGGAGAGACAACCCTTGTCTGGAGCGAGACAACTTTGTGTGGAGCGAGATTGTCGTTTCTCGAGTTAGATGGGCCTGTCCCGGGCGAAATGCCCATATCTCGAGCGAGACGACTTTGATTGTTGCAAGATAGCTATGTCCCTGATCGGGGTTGCCTTCGTCTAAGCGTTTAGACGCCTCACATACCCCTTTTAACTAGACTTTATTCGTCATAATTTCCGGTGATTGATGAAGCGTCGTATTACTGCTATAAATAGAGAAGCCTCTAAGCTTTGTCAAGCATCCAACAAAATACACAATAACATATCTTCTACAATTTTTAGATTAATTTAGTTTAATTTTAGTTTTAGTTTACTTTCGTTAGCAACAATTTCTTTTAGTAATTCGAGCTTTACATTGAGTTTATTTTGGAGTTTTATTTCTTACTCAAGTTCTTATTCCTTAGCGTTGGTAATTCGTATTCCTTTGCTTTATACTTTTATTTACAATTCAGTTTTTACATATCATTATCTTGTTCTTGTTTACCCTTTTATTAGTAATTAGTTTATTATTCATTAGTATGTGTGAGTAGTTTCCTTATCTAGAGGGTAGGAGAGTTATGAATTGTCATAGCATGTAACAGATTGTTAAATGGGTTGTTGATTGATCGTTGTTTATTATCCAATTTGCTTGTGATTATTATTGTTTGATTTATTGTTCTGACCAAAACCTTAGATTAAAAACTTAGCGAAATTGATTCTTAGAATAAAAGTCCGGGTTCGATTTGGCTAAAGCATAATTGGTACATTGTTCTAGTAAGTGCGAAAGTCCGCTAGAAATTCATTCTATGATAGGTATAAGACCGAATGGACGTGCTAAATTCTATGATTTGCATCGTTTATCGACTTCTCCATTATTTCTCATATCTGTTTGACGAACATGATGAACTTACCCTCTAGACCTTTAATTTAATTGATTTAAATACCTTTCTTTATTTATCGTTTACTTCCAAACCAATCTCAATCAATCGAACCGACCTCGATATAATTCGACCAATGACAACTTATTTAGCAACTCTTGTCTCCCTGTGATCGACCCCTACTTCCCTATCTTAATTTATCTGTTGTTAGCCTAGACTAGGGTAACTATCTTTGATTAGGTACGCGATACGCCTGTCAATCGTATCCATAAACTCAACAATATATCTTTCATTTGCTTGTAATTAAAAATTTGAGCTTTAAGAGAATGAATTTTAGAACCATCAACGTCATAAAAACGCTCCTACCAATCGGTCTAGAGCGGAGTTGCATCTTCAAACTACGAGTTGCTACCAAGAAGCGAAGCATCGATAGAATCCACGATTCATTGAACAATCATACAGTGAACGACTTCCCATTGATCAAGGAGTAATTTTTTCAATCGACATCTCGATTGTACCATAGCAAAAACTGAACTCGCGCCTTGGTTTGAGGACATTCGCATCGAACGACTCCAATCTTCATAATTATCGCCAAATAGTTTTACATGAGAGATGAAAGAAAACTTAGGTGACATAATAGGGTCCAATACATTATTTGACGTTAAGATTAAGACCTTCCAGAAATGCCCAAGGGCCAAGAGGGCAATATAATCGAGGCAAGTGTCATGTAATAGTCTGTTGCACACTTGCTTATTACCTTGTTGGAAGAGGCTGCACCACAAGATTAGCATTAAATTATATAATGATAACTTTAATGACTAATTAAGTGGTCCAAGTGATTAAAGATTATGCTCCTTCTATGGAACCACGGGTTAACGACCGTGCTTACGAGGTTTAATGCATGCTTAACAGATTCTTCTAGTATTGTACTCCCTCTGTTCCGACCATTTGTTTACCTTTACTTTTGACACAAAGATTAATAAGGAGAAGGTAGGGGATCATTTCTAGTTAGTGGTATTGGATGATATGTGGACCATTTGTACTACTTAGTGGCGTAAATGCACTTTGCCCACTCTCAATGGCTTAGGAGGCTCATTGGTTTTCGTAAGTTGTGTGTCAATGTAGATTATGTCGATGTTGAAGTTCGTGTTCATCAGCTCGTACGCAATCAACAGGCTTTTGTTACCCGATGTAGTTACTATATTGCTTTACTTTACGGTTGTACTTAGGGGTGTGCAAAATCAGGCCCAGACCAAAAAGTGGACCGGTCCGAACCAAAATTAAAAATTTTGCTCCAACTTTTGTTAATTTTTTTGGTTTCGTGACTGAATAGTGTGGAATTATTGTTATATTTTTTCTTAAAAATATGATTTGAAAATAACATTGTAGATTTACTCCAATTGGTCCAAAAATATTATTTTGGACAGGAATTTGGAAAACTGGGTATGTAAGGACTAATTCCCGTCCAACCGGTCTTTGAACGATTTTTTATGGCCCGGTCTCCTCTGTAATTTTTGTAATCCAATTGGATCAGGTTATTTCTCAATTCCAGTTCCAGTCTAGGTTTGGACCTGTGCGCATCCCAAATTTTGCTAAACTAAGTGTATTTGGTCAAATGAAGTAAATGTTATGTATAAAGGATTATAATTTTAGAGTTGTTTAAAAAAAGTCGTTTACGGGTTTATTTATACGTGTATAGTTGAGTTTTCTTAGAACAACAAGTTTCACTTGCGACGGAGGACCGGTCGCAAGTTTGAGACGGGTCAAACCTTCTCACAAAGAGCAAGTGAGGGGTTTTATTTGTCCCCCACTTACCTCCCCACTTGCTATTTATGGGGATGATTTGACCCGTATTAAGTTTACGAAGAATCATTCCGTCACAAATGAGAATTTGTGTTTGAAAAGGGAATAAATAAGGCCTTAGCACCCAAGTGGCACAAATGTGGGCCTGGGCTGTGGTAAAAGAAAGGGCGTTGATGAGTAAGATGAAGGGTTGCCACTTGAGGACATGAATGCAAACAAGGTTAAGCCTCGTCCCACTTCTATTATTGGAAAACGCTTTATCCCTTCTAGCTTTGGGATCCACTCAGATAAGCAAAGATGCTCTGATTAGCTGATTAGAATTAGATTTCTAGACTGGGCTCCCCCTTCTGAGGTTTTTGCTTGGCCAATTTTTTTTGGTGGGGTTGTGGGGTTCCTCATTTGCACCTCTCTTTTTGGGAGAGTTAATACCACTCGAATATCGCTAATATCACTTATTTTTGTGAGAGCATTTATATACATTACTTTAATTACACACTCAGAAAACTGTGTACAACGGGGAATTTCCGAGTGACATTAACACTCCTCCTCTTTTGGGGGTAAATCTTGATGGACACTGTTCGTTTTAAACTTAAAGACGGATTAAAGATGACCACATAATGATATTAAAGACAAATTTTGTTAGTATTTTTTAGGCACTAAATAAGGTAATTTGGTATATATATTTAACTCGTCTTAATCTTAAGACGGATAGTGCCAAATTGCCAATCTTGAACGAGAATTTGTGCTCTTTTGGAAGTCCCATGCCACTTTCACCGAGGGAGATCAATGAAAAGAGTAATTTTTTTTACAAAATGTGTAGGGATACTGACTTAATGAGATTTCTTAACATTATGTTTTGGTAATATTTACCCAAACCAACTAAATCATTTGCGGAGGGGTAAAAGTGAGCTACTCTTCTTAGCCTTGTATCGAGGGGTTAATTTATATGCTGTTTAAGACGGAATATGTATGTAAACTAATAGGGAATAATGATTGAAAATAAATAAAAGACAAAGCAAGAAATAATGACACGGGAGGTTGTTGATGCGGAAACCAAATGTGGGATAAACCGCAGGAGGTGTTGGCACCCCGCCAATTCACTATATAAGAACCAGATACAATATACCATGGTCGGATTCTTTTTCGATAACAAATCATACGTGTACGTAGAAATGGCAGCAAATATCAAGGTGGATGGATGTTGTACATGGGCTTGTGATAATAAGATGGTAATTATGTAGTAATGGTGGTATAATCATTAGTTAATGATGATGATGGAAGATGGTGTGCATAGGAATCAACTGGCTTTGGTTTGAATAAACCCTAGTTGATTTGTTAGGGTTTTTCACCTAGTTGTCCTTTTCTTCAAGAGAGAGTTTAGTTGCTCTCGAGTCTTGTGCCGCTGGACTTCTTGTTCAATTATCCGAATATTCTTCTCTGCGACCCAAGAGCCCGACTCCCTATGTCATGGGTCTGTTTTCTTACTTAATTAACCTCTTGTGTCGTGCCACGTGCCCATGCTATATAATGTAATTTTGGGCCAAACAGTTTGTCCCCAATTTCGCTTCTTAGGTTTGTTGAGAAGGGAAATTGACTCTTCATGTTCTGGACGCTGTTGCCATTCTGCTGTCAGCGAACAACTGCTACCCTTGTGGATTAAGCTTCTGCTACCAAGCTGAATCAAGCTGCTGCACCTCTGTTGGCACTAGTATACGTCTGATTGACACATCTGACATAGTTATGCTTCCCTGCTCTGCATCCAGAATTCTGATACCCTAGTCTGCTATTTCCTACTGAATTATACTCCATTTTGTTAGGTTCATATATGTTGAGACCATTTCTAGATTAGATTGATTGATAATGCCTTAAGACAAATTAATCTTATTGTTAAAATAATGTGTGCCTCTTAAGTTTTAATCTTATAGCTATGGAAGCTCAACTAATCGTTCAAGGTTGCACAAGAAGATCAAGAGATGAAGATCGTCATTGATAGAGTCATAGTGTTGTATAAGAGATCATTAAACTCGATTCATACTAAGTACTTCAAAGCTGACAGTGACATGTCACTGTGGTCTCTGGCTCTGAAATATTTCGAAAATGTTTAACACTTAAAAATTGTTTTCCAAACTTTTGATCAACATATAACATTGCTGAAAATATGGTTTGATCTTTATAGTTGGTAGAAAGCTTTTTCTATATTTGGTAATATTTATGATTCCCATGAACATTACCATTTATGCTCTTTCTTGATGAAAAACTTAACCCTTATTTGTCTAAGTGTGGGCTGCAAGATTAAGCTTACTAGTAAACTAGATTACTTGTGCAAGTAATTCATTTTGCTTGTATAAGGGGTCACAGTTTCTTGTGTATTAATCGACCTTCTCAATTGTTGTTCAAGCTTCAATTGTTTAATATTTTCTAACACTTGTGCTTAATTTGAGTGTGTTATTTTTAGTGTGAAGTATACTCTACTTTACATTATAATAACCATACTTATTTCAATTGAACAAGTGTGCAACAACAAACATTTATAAGAAAAAAGATTTTGAGTTTTATTGAGTAAATTATCTTTACAAAAACCGTTTAACATTTCATACTTAATTGTTTTGCAAAATATTTTTCTTAAGTTTTTTTATAAAGAGCTAGTTCGTTGCAACAAAGCATGTATTGTGTTCGATGATTTTGTGTTGTACTTAAACGATTATCTCCACCGCTCATTTAAGTGAACATTTTGAGATTCGTGTGTTGTAACAATAACCGAGTAGAACAAGTCTTGAGATAGAGTTATCTTAAGCAACTAGCAACTCGAAAGAGTTGGAGAAGTCTCTTGGCGGAGTAGGCTTGAGCAATAGCAACTCGAAAGAGTTGGGGAAGTCTCTTAGCGGAGTAGGTTTGAGCATAAGTCTTGGCGCGGAGTAGCATTGAGCAAATAGCAACCGGAGTACGTTGGGAAGTTGTTTTATTATTCGGGGTCTTTGTTTGTATGAGTTTACTTCAAAAATGTTTAATAAGATAACGTTGGATGTAGGTCGCGGAGTAGTGACTGAACCAATTTAAAAAACATCCTTGAGTTTTGTCTATTTCATTTTTAATATTTCCGTTGCACTCTGAATTCACTGTTGATTCCACTGTGACATTTACTTGTTGAATCGTTGTTGAATACTTCTAACTTTCTAGTTCTAAGTGCTTTCAACTTCTCCTTTCTTCTAAGTAGTGTCTTAGTGATCATAAAGTTTTTAAAGAAGCTTTAATTAAGCTTAAAATTTTAAATAGATACCTTATTCACCCTCTCCCCCTCTTAGGTGATCTCGCCCTTGACTTCTTAATATACCTACTCATAAGACTCTTTTATGATATACTAATTAACCATTTAATTAGGTTCCAAGATCTAGTGCATGCAAACAAATTAAAACAATGTTTGAGTAGAAAATTTGTTCCTCACATTGAGTTTGGACGTGTAAAGGGCATAAGAATAAGACTCCTTCTTATTCTTGTTCTTGAGCTAAATGATTTAGGGTGAACTTCCAAAGCTCCAAGTATAATAACTCTCCTTTATGTTGCACCTAGACTTACCCTTAATAACTCAAATACTTGTTTTACTACAACAATATATGAGTACCCTTATATATTACTAATAACACTATTACTACACTAGTAAACTTATTAGTAATTATAAGAACAAAAGATATATTAAACTTCTTAAGTTTCTTAGTGTATATTTTCTAGTGAGAAGTTGTATCTTTGAAATATGAGATGAAGTGGTAAATAAGAGAAGAAATGATCTTCCTCTTATGCTCACAAAACCGGCACCCCCCTTGGGAAGGGAGGACATGCTTTTACTTTTTGCCTTAACAAGGTGGTAGGGGGCTATATGCATTATGGTAGTAATCATGGTGTTTAAGATTTGATTAGAATATTTAATCAAAACCTAAACCCTACCCTACATCTTGCAAAACCAGTGCACCCATGTTAACATGGGTGTCCATTTTACTTTGTGATTTTGTTAATTGTCTCATATGTGACATGTGACATGAACTTAGCTTATAAATGTACATTTAACTAATTTAAATGCAATTTCATAACAAATAAATTAAACTTAACATTTTAAGTAACAATTTATAATCACACATATATAAAATGATTTATCTCATATTTAGTTAATATAATCTACAACTAATTGTAATCATAATCAACCAATCATGCTTATCTCAAATGTTTCATAAACATTAAGCATTCTTAGTAATATAACAATTAAATTACTAAATTGAATCTTATTTAATCATATTACAATAAGATATGATTCTCACTAATTATACAAACTTGTTCTACTTATGAATTAGTTAATCTGTATCGTTATACAATTAATTAATATTCTTGATTAGGGCAAGGGATCAACTGATCACCACCGTCATATGACAGTAACGTCAAACTCTAGTAAACCAATCTTTACCGATTAATGTGGACCAGTTGACTATAATGTTAATCATCCCATTGTATTCTTGTTATTGAGATTTAATTAAGTGATCGCACTATTGTTGATGACACTTACTCCAACAATCTCCCACTTGTTCGAAACAAGTGTGCGTCACCAATTCTCTTGTCCTATTACAATCTTCCTCTCAATGTAAGGTGTCTTGCAGGTCGTACTTGCATGTGATCATATCTTGAGTGACTTCTTCGATCTGGAGAGTAACTATCTGACCGGAATTAACTACCGCAGATACCTTCCGAGCGTGGCCACGCATTTCCAGTTCAGTACTCCTCGAGTGGCCTTGAGATATTAGATAACACTAACAAGGGGTTGGAAAATTCTTATCGCACTATTCCCTTCGTACCCTCACAGTTATTCATAACCCAATGATTTACCATTAACCCGTTTTACAGAATGGCTTGGGGCAAAAATCAAAGTCAATCAGAAACTATGCCGACTTGGGCGAACAGTCTTTAGTCTAAAGAACCGACTAAAAAAGAATACTATAGTAGCTCTCGCCACGACCATGCTATATGAATTGCAAGAACTCTATAAGCGGTCACTGCCCGACAGAGTGTCCCATACAGTCTGCCTATGTGATCGACTAGTAATCTCTTATGACACTTTGGCACTTGAACTTGCCATCAATCGCATCACACTCCAGTCATTTGGAGACGTCACCTCATATAAGCGACTAGAGGCCAATGCTATGTTAATCCAGTTCATTTTAATAGGGTTCAAAGTTGTCACTACAACCTAATTGGATATAACAAAGCACAAAATGAGTTTTTAGAAACTCAAACGATAAATGTGATTATCATATATGAACAATCAACACAATGTTATTGCTTCATATCTTATAATCTAAAGTATACAAGTTCCATGATACTACATGGCGATCTTGTCCAAATACAATACAAGCGTGGGTAGTGGATATACCATGTATCCATCTATTCCAACCTCATGAACTGCTTTCTCTTTCCATTCAATGTTATTCCTAATAACATGAATTTATCTACGTACATTTCTAGATCTCTATCTAGTGTTGGACTCTTTAACTTGAAAGATGCTCCCACTCGTTATCATGATAACCACGTGATAGGTATCTTGGTGAAAGGATCTACTATTAGTTCCTTATATGCCACCTTATTCTCATTACAATGTACTAAGACTCCTTTTGTAGAATTCTCAATGATTGACTTTTCAATCATGCCTTTTATTTATTCGCTTTCAATATAACAAACGTTAGCCTAGGATTTCGACAAATCCTTATAAGTTTGGAAACTTGGGTTTGTGTAACCTTTAACACATAACTAAGTCATCACTACCAAACACAAGAATGAATCCCCAGTTCTCCTTGAGAACCTCATGGATGTTCTTGAAGGCTATCTAATGACTCTCATATGGATTGATTTGTTATTGGCTTGTCATGCTCCAAGCATACAAGTCATAAAGGTATGTGCATATCATGGCATACACAATTCGTCTAATGGCGGAAATATTAATAATCACGTGATCAACAACTCTTAGGTTCAATTGATGACTTTGACTGTTTCATAGTGATCCCACTTTCATCAATATGAGCAACCTACTCATCTTGTTGAAATAGATGAAGGATATTATCAATATAAGATTCTTATCTTGATGCCAATATCCTCTCTCATCTATCACTATAGATATTGGATACTTAAGATGCGATATGCATCTTCCAAGTCTTTCATGTAGAAATGATTTCCCAAACACTCCTCCACGGAAGACAATGTCAGTACATCATTCCCAATGATTAATATGTCTCTTACATACAAGACATCGAAGACAATTTGCTCCCACTAAAATTCATGTCCAAACATGACCATTTATACTCCCACTTAACTTCATGTATAAATATGGATCTTCGTCAATTCGAGGGAACCATTCTCTCTTATCATGAAATGATCATTACAACCTCTTAATCGCTTTCCTAAGATCACACATTGATCTCCTAAGCTTTGTACGACAACTTACCTATTTCTAAATACCCATTTAGAAAGATGGTTTTCAACAACTATTTGTCACTTGTCACACATATGCTTTCAACGAGGTGTAAGTGCAACAATCTTGGATCTCAAAGATGGTTATATTTTAACTTATATACAATTCTTTACAATAAAGATTTATTCACCCTAGGGAGGTCCAAACCTCCCCAAGTAATTTTCTATGTATAGTATCCATCTTGGATCGTATGGCTCTTATTTAACAAATTCGAATTTATAAATGGTTACCGCCAATCCATAGATCATAGTTTTATTACTTTCAAAAGGTAATTACTAACCTCCAACCTTGGACGACTTGAGAACATTTTCTCTTGTTTTTTTATTCAAAATTCAGTTTGTGGCAAATTTTCTCCCACTCTATCCTTTTGAAAATACACTTATTTTGTAGAAGGATAGCTCCATGAGCCACAAACAATTTGTTCTCTAGGTTTGAATGAGTAAATTTCTTGCAGGGATAGCTTTATCAGCTTTGTTCCTTAACCACAAACAACCTTGAACGATCTATAGTAGACTTATTTGTTTAGACTTTGTGTTATAGCTTCTCAATAGACTCTCTATATTTAAGCTTAATACTTGGATCTCTATCCATGTCTTTGAACAAAGTTAGGGTTCTTATCCCTTTCATAACTCGTATGGAGTCATATTGACGTTTAAAGATCTTATCTTAGAGCTAATATGAATTGTAAATCTCCAAATGTGAGTTCGTTAACTCGATATGACTTATGCAATTGATCTTCCTTATAAGTTGTGATGTTTAGTCACAATTCCAAAGTGAGAATCCCATTCTTAACTTTGGTTACTTATAATTATCCAATCATTATATCTCTTATAAGATCAATTAGTTGTTTACTTTATGTTTTATGATACTAATATTGCATGATGAAAAGTTTAAGAATATAAAATAAATTCCATAGATAAAGTGACTTGGGTTGAAAACCAAGTCACCATGAATACAACCATTGTTTTGCTTCAAACTTAGGAATTCAAAATAATTTCCATGTCATAACATGGAAATGAAAATAGTTCAAAAACAACAATCAAAATGCAATAATAAAATAGAAGACAAATAGCAAAATATCGCCAAGCCAATCATAGGTCAGTTGTAATTCAAGGTACGATTATTCTATGCGAGGGATTTCTATTATTGTTATCGCTTTCGTTGTTGATCGTCACCTAGGTAATCCTAATTTATCCTTTGTTTAAAGTTCTTTATGTTCCTTATTTGTTTGTCATTTTCTATTCATATTATTCTAGATTCATTTTCATGTTGTTATAATCGTAGTTTCATTTCTTAGATTGTCAAATAGCGTCGTTATTATCGCCACATAGAGAGTCTTAAATTATTGTCGAAAAACCAACTAAACATGTCTATCCTAGTTTTTATTATCACCATCATCTTAGATATAAACATAATCATGAGTGAGTAGTCACCTTTCTAGGGTGTAGGGTAGCCATGTTGGATTGATTAAAAGATGATAATTGGATGAAAGAAATTGTGCTTTTAAAACATTGTGTCTATGCATGTTTGGACTAAAACGATAGTTGACGATTCCTGATCAAAATCATTGTCTAGTATGGAATTCTTTTCCAAGGTAGACATACGAGAATTGAATAGACAAAGCATGACATGGTGGATTAAGACCTAGTAAATCGCCTAAAAGCCTGCTAGACCATCTGATCTATGGTTGTAATGAACAAACCATTCTTACGAACTCACAATGAATTATTTGCTTATCCTAAATCCAATTTCATCAATATGTCAATCTACATGTGTGAACCTACTTCCCTAGATGCTTCTCATTATTGTTAATTCATCTTTTGCTTTATTGTTTTCATTTTAGTTTGCTTTTATTTTGTTTTTATTTATGTTCTTTATTTGTTTAGAATTCAAAACCTCAAAACCCAGAAAATTGTTAGATAGAACTCAATTGTGAAACAATTCACAATCCATAGGAAACACCATCTCCCTGAGGATCGACCCCTACTTCCCTAATTACATTAATTTGTTATTAGCCTTTTCTGGGTAAATTATCTTTGTATTGGGCTTGCGACAGGCCCGATCAGCCACCGGCGGCCGGCTGGCCGGCTGGGCACTCCACAACCTCAAAACAAACTCGAAAAGTTGGAAGAAAAGCAGAGGGCCTCAGCCGGTCCAAGCCACCGGCAACCGGCATGACCGGCTGGGACCTCTTTCACACGAAGA
The DNA here is from genome assembly GCA_022085475.1 of Heliosperma pusillum. Taxonomy (NCBI): domain Eukaryota; kingdom Viridiplantae; phylum Streptophyta; class Magnoliopsida; order Caryophyllales; family Caryophyllaceae; genus Heliosperma; species Heliosperma pusillum. The sequence goes on along the minus strand of JAIUZE010045516.1, from coordinate 17,622 downwards.
AAACTCAAATTTGAAGTCAGAGAGTCCCAGCCGGTTCAAGCCAACGGTGGCCGGCCGGCCGGCTGGGACCCCCAGTCCGCATTTCCAAACCCTCTTCTTATTTTGAACCCTTAACCCACCAACCTATATATACCCCTCTCTTAATTCATTTTGGACACACAAGCCTAGACACAAAAACCCTAGATTTAGCTTTCAATATTCCTAGTCATTACTCTAATCCTTTGATAATTAGCACTAATTACTCTAGTTTCCTACTTAGTTATCTTTAGATCTAGTCTTTCGTCTACCTATTGTTGAAGACTTGGGTTGTAATTTGATATTATAGAAGACTTTCCTTCTATTTATTCATCAAATATTGCAACTTTTATTAAAGTTTGGTACAATTCTTCTCCTAATTACTTCTATTAGTTATTTAATTACATTTTCTTACTCATTTGACTAGTTTTCATCTTGAATATGTTTTCTTTTGTTTTTATCATGTTAAATTCTTCATCTTGAGTTTATAGTCTTAGTACTATGTGTGAGTAGTGCCCTTCTAGGGTAGATGGGGGATCTTTTGTAGGTTCTTGGGGTTAGAATGTGGTTTTGATTGTAAAAATCTAGTCCTTTGGTAATTCCTATATTTTGTGCACTCCATGTGTTTGTAGAAATGCTAGAATGAGTAATTCATGCTTTCTTTCATCTTGTTGCTAGCTTAAGCAAGAGCTTGGCTTGTTTGTTGCTTGTGTGTGCCTATAGGAGTCTTGGGGGAGGTAGGGCGAGAATCCGACCAAACCTAGGCAAGGAACCGTCTTTCACCGAGAGGTGGAGACCTACCATTACTTACCCTTAGACCGACTTTACCTTCTACCATATTCAACCCCAACCTCATTAGCGAACCCATTTGCCTTAGTTTTCTTAATTCTTGTCTTAAATCTTATATTTGCTCATTTGTTAGACTTAGTTAGTTTTACTCACCTCCAACTTGCTTCTAGCTAGAATTGAACTAGGATTCGACCAACTTACCTTAGAGCCTTAATCACCGTCCTTGTGGTTCGACCTCGACTACCCTACTACATTAGTTGAGTTATTTGTTTGACTGGGGGAAGGCGACTAACCTTACGTCAGTTCGCCATGTCTTTAATTACATCAAATGAGTTATAAGGCAAAGAAAATTTATGAAGAAGTAAAAAAAATAGCGGAAAAAAAATTGATACACATGAAAAAAGTAAAGTAATATGTAACACCCCGTAATTTGAAAGACCGAAATTATATTTGAAAAGTAATAAATTTAATTTATTTTAATTTATTACGATTTATTTGAATTTATGATAATTTAATATAATTATTTTGAATTTATTTGGAATTAAAGAGTAGGTTATACGGTTTAAACACGAACTTCATTTAACTATTCCCGAGTCAACTTAAGTCCCGAAACAAACCCAAAACCCGACTCCTACATGTGCCACACGCCCCAAGGCACCTTTTTCCCTCATTTTAGGGCTTTGATTACTTTTGATTAAACTAATACAAATATCTAAGATATTTGTAACTTTATCGATCTGTCAACTTAAATTCCGCAACAAATCGCTTAAACCCGGACCCGACTTCTTCCTCCTCCACACGCCTCTCCCTCTTGTCCCTTAGGATTAGATATTTTCATTTCTTTTGTTTAAACTAACATAATATCTAATAATATCTAGATATTTACCATAATATCTAAGATATTTATAAAACCTGAGTCAATCCCGTAACAACAAGTTCAAAACCCGACTCCCTTTAATCCCCTATAATACACGGTCCAACCTCCCCTCTTACTCACTAATTATCTTTTTATTTTACATTAAATCAACTTAATATCTACTTAATACCTTCTTTAATATAATCACAATTGTTCTTCGTGTTCTTGATCGTTCTTGAGCAACATCGTCACAAAACCTTCGTTACTTGGCCAAATCCGTTCTAAATTATATTTCTAGAGTCTCCTCTCCGCTCTTCATCTCCGTTGTACGTTTTATTTTCAATTCCGACAAAAGCGTTTTCAACACTTTAATTGTTGAAATCAAGTTTTAATTCTAATAATGTTATTTTTGTCATTTCTTATAGGAGAAGATTATGAAGACGAGTTTGGTGACTCGTATATTTTAGAAGAAGATTAGTAGACGGGTTTTTAGGTCTTATTTTGGTGCTATTTGGTTTTGTGCTAGCTAAGGTAACGATTACCGAGTTACTCGACGAATTAATGTCACATATATTTTTGTTATTTACGGTTTTAAGTAGTAACATGCTAGGTTGTTATTATTATTAAGTTTTATGAGTTTTTAACATATTTAGTGTTTTTGACATGTTGGATGATTTGTTCATAATCATAATTTTAGTATGAATGATGGTTGAATTGGTTGTTAAAATGGATGGTTGTTAATTAAAACATGTTAGAAATAAATTTGGGGTTGTTGTTGGTGGTGGCCGTGACCTGGGTTGCACGGACACTGCACTATTTTGCCCTCCGCGTGTCCGACACCGTGTCCGACACGGACACGCCTAGGACACGGCTGAAAACGTGTCCGACACCTCAAAAACCGTGTCCTTGGATTTTTTTTTTAAAAAGTGTGTCGGACACGGTCCAAAAAAAATTGGACACGGCCCGTCTTTGGTGGGACACGGCAGTTATGCCAAATGAAACAATAAACCCTAATTTTTATTCCAAAAACTGAAAACTCACCACTTTACCAAAACTCCAAAAGCATCAATTCCTTTCAAAAGAAACCCTCCTTTCCCGTGTCCGGAGAGCGTTGGGTTTCGGTGTACGGAGGGTGTTGGAAACGGTGGTATGGTGGGGTCAGAGGAGGAATACCGGTCAGGCGGAAAAGGGTGGCAGGGAGAGCGTTGGGTTTTGTGGGTAAGGGCAACGGAGGTGTTGGACAGTCGGAGAGTGGTGGCTGTGAAAGGCGGAGGCTCAGCAGAAGAGTAATGGGTTGGATTGGTTAGGATGGTGGTTGTCGGGAATGGGATTGGGGTAGCTGGTTTATTTTGTTTGGGTTTGTCTGGGTAATGGTGAGGAAGAGTGACGTAGGGCATGGGAAAGGGACACATGAAGGCTTTGCAAAAACCAAAAACCACTTTATTTTACTAATGATAATAAACTAATCACAAATTCTTATTTCAGACCGAGGTATCCGTCTTAAGCTTAAGACGGATACCATATTCTCTCACAAAATACCCATCAAGGGTGAGTAGAGAGCACATGGGGGGAGCCCACCTTGTCCCCTCTACCCATTTCCTCTCACAAAATACCCGTCTTAAGATCCGACCCGTCTTAAGCAAGACCTACTGTAAACTAATATACTAGAGGATTAATAGACGTAGACTATCGGCCAGCCGGAGATGGAAGTAACACCGTCATCTCCGGCCGGTAAAATATACGGTAGGTTGTGACAAGCGGAAAAGTTTTAGGGATCGATTTTTCTTTAGGCTGATACCATGTCAGAATATGAAAGGGAGATTATAACTGAATGACGTGATTATTATTGATGAGACGGTTACATTATATAATAGAGTTACCTTAGGGAATAATCTAAAGATATTCCTAAAGATAATCTTTCCTAACTGATAATATATTATCTAATGATAATATATATCTAATGATAATATTCCTAATATGATAATATATCTCTAATAATATTGATTTTTTTTTGCCGTGTCCGTGTCCTAAAAATTTTGAAGTGCCGTGTCCCGTGTCCGTGTCCGTGTCCGTGTCCGTTTTCGTGCAACCCAGGCCGTGACTGGTGGCCGAGAAACCAGGCCCGGTCCAGGCCCGGCTGCCCGGTCTTGGTTGGCCCGTTAATTGGCCCTTTGGGCTTGTGTCGATACTTGATTGTTTTGTTGTTGTTTTGACGGGTTTTAAATATGTTAAGCATGCGGGAAATATTAAGAAACGATTTTAGAAATGGTTGACCAAAACAGGCCCAAACCGGCCCGTGGGCCCAGTCCAGGCCCGGTCCAGCCCATGACCCGTGAGCCCTCCTTTGGGCTTGTGACGGTTTTTGAGTTTATTGTTATTATTATATCATGTTTTGTAATATTTAGCAAGTGGGAAATTTTAATAAGTAAAGTATTTAATTAAACGGTTTTCATAATATTATTATTTCTCACATGTTAGAAATTATAGCATGAGATTGTAGTTTAATTTGATATCCTTTAAGTCAAGCGGGTTTCGTAAGAATTAATAATTCACATGTTAGAAATTAGAATAAAATATCATGAAATGAATATGATGTTCTTATGTTCAAGCCTAAATGGCTAAGACTCTGTTTCTAGCCGGTTTGACCAAACGGGTTTGGTCAAACTATGATCTAGTCAGCCCCGTTTTGACTGATGACCCGTCGCGGGACTCGGGTCGGGGATTTGTCTTCAGGTAAGGTTTTATTTAATGAATGAATTAGAGGTGATCATGGGCCGGGCCGGGTCGGGTTTGGGCCGGGCCGTCGCATAAAATTAAGCCCAAGAATGCGGGTCGGGTCGGGCCATATGTGTGGGCCAATTTTATTGGCCCAAGCCCGGCCCATGCGGGCTTAAAGCGGGCTTCGGGCCAATTCGGGCCAATTCGGGCTTATAATATTCATTATTCAAATGACTTTAGAAATCTCATTATATAACTAGATACTCTGTCATAAAAAATTTTAGTACTAAATTATGTGATTTGATGAGTATTGTCAATGTAAGTAGTAGGAACGTAGCTTAACAAATGCATTAGTGAAACATGTACGTAGTATTGTTACGACAAGTTTTCAACAAATGAACGTAACGTAACATGAAAAACTAGTGAAATGTGCATGTATAATACTATTTAGAAATTACTAATTTAAACAAATAACATTTTTTCCCTCGTCTCAAGAAATTATTTATTTGAAGTTATAGATGAGAAGAAGACAAAAGGGACAGACTTATGATTAATTAAGTGCACAATTTTCAGCATTACAAAACTCCTAATGTACTTTCGACCTTTAGTATTATGCTCATTACGGTGTTGTGCAGTTCTACTGTGAATTGATATTTGTTCTTTAGGCTCAAATTTTAGGCTTGTCATAATAATACAGGTAAATAGATTACTACTCCTCCGTAGATGCCAGTTGGTTTATTAAATCTATTAAATTTTGCATATGTTCGGGTCGGGCCGGGCCAAAATTCGGGCCTTGAGGTCGGCCCAAACCCGGCCGAATTATTTGATTCGGGCCATGAGCTTCGGGCCATGGGCTTTTCGGGCCAAAATTCAAGGCCCAAGCCCGATGAAAAATCGGGCTGGGCCGGGTCGGGCTAGCGGGCCTGAGCCATTTGATCAGCTCTAGAATGAATGAATGAGCCTTAGTAGATATGAGGCGATATGATATTTGAATGTGATTTATATGCAATTAGTCACATGATAGGAAGTTTTTCCCGTGACTGTTTAATTGTATGATATATGTCGTGTTGACTAAGTACTCATAGAGAATTATGATTTTATGGCGTGTTGACCATTCTAATTCTAAATGAGTACCTTAGACCATGACATTGATAGACCTTACTATCTTTAACGAGTATATAGTTCACAGCTTGATAGCTTTTGTGTCACTGGCCTGGGATTTTGATACCAAGCCGGGGCATGGCTGCCTAATTGCTTCCACTTTGGGAATGGAGCCAGCTTAAGTACTAGCCAACTCTGCTTAGGGGGTCGCCTAGTAGAGATTCTCATGTACTTTTGGTCATGAGACAGGGAATGGGTTAGCTGTTGTCGCTAGGTCTGCGCAGTCTAGGACTAGGATGTTTATCCTACCTTGTGGTATAGACTCGAGTTACAGAAGTCGACTATTGACTGTGCTAAGAACTTATGCCTGTTTCTAGATGTATTGGTCTTTCATGTTTGATGATTCTATGAATCGTAGAAGGTGAGATGCAAGCCGGCTACGGTTGATAGAGTTTGGATTACCGGTTGTTAACTGATTCACATGATAGCTTGCATGAGTAGCTTAGCCTTCATATGCTAGGTTATATGTTAGTTCTTTATTTCATAACATGAAAAGCATATCGTATATGTTAAGGCTTGTATTTCCCTATACCTATAGTTTATGTTATTCATGTTTTATTTAAACTCGACATTTCGTGGCTGGGAGAGGAGAACCTCGGAGTTATCCCACGGACTGTGGCTTCCGTGTTTACATTGAATGAGGTCGACAGGTTGGTGATTGCAGCTTGGGTACATTGACGAGCTAGCGAGTGAAGTATTACCTTGGATCTATATTCGGTTCTTAGGATTATATTATTTAATACACTCTTTTATTTCCGTATTTATTTGGGAGATATGTCTCCCGTTTTAGATACTTCTTATGTATAATATTATTTCCTTTTTGTTATGAACCTTTTTTCTTTAAGACACCTTTGTTATGATGAATATATTTAATGGTAGGTTCCGGTTTTAAAATTTACCGATTTTCACTAAAGTGAACCTATTAAAAACGTATTCTTATCTTTTATTTATTTAAATTACTTGTTTATCTTTCCGCAAATTCGAGGGTGTCACAAATAGAGGTAAAAAAGTGGGGTCCACCACTTTGTTGTGATGAGGTGGATTAATGTGGATGCTTTAAATGTTTGTGTTTTAATATATAAGGGGATTGTATATTTTTACTTTATTAGTTTTTTGTTTATATGAAGCATAATTTTTTAATTTTATATATGTTTAGCGGGCTTGGCGGGTTTGTCCACGGGCTTATTAATCATGTCCATATCCGTCCACGAAAAACATCGGGCCGAGCTTGGCCCGTCCGTCAAATAATTTTTTTAATTTCTTCTTGTCCAAGCCCGCTTAAGTAGCGGGCCAAACGGGTCGGGCCGAAGTTGATCAGCTCTAGAAGAAACCTCAATATATACAAAGACAATGGAGGATTTTAGAACTCTTCTAAATAATGAGAAATACTCTCTTCGTTCCATGATATAAGTCGTTTAACAAAAAATCAAAATTTTCATATTATAAGTTGTTTTGCGTTTTCCCATATATTACATGTTATTTTCATTTTTTAAAGCACTAAAACTTCCTTCTGTAAAATAAAATAAAAATTACTTCTTGTAAGTCGTTTAAGGGGTAATTTAAGCATTTTATTGGTTAAAAAAAAATTGTTTTTCAATTTAAAACGAGTATTTATAACACATAAATAGTAATACCACAATTCCCAATTCATGCTTATTTCTTGTAAAATAAACTAAAACGACTTATATTATGGACGAAGTGAATAGTAATTTGCGAAACTTATAAGAACAAATTATGATGATAAGGCGTCATGGATGATAATGAGTTTCGGTATGTACCAGCTTCTCACATAGACAATCGCAATATATTTCTTGCTTAATGAAAAGAGGATTATTTAGATTTTACACAAATTCTCACTGAAGCCGGACACTATTGGTTATAAGCTGGATACGTTTAGTGACTCTCTCACAATATCCAAGTGGGGAGAGCAAGTGGAGGGTAAATAAATATCCTACTTGTGCTCCCTCCTACTTACATATTGTAAGAGGCCAAGAGGGGCACAATCGTCTTCGGGTTGTGACGGATAGTGCCTGTATTCATTGAGACGAGGGGTAGATTTTATACTATTATGTGAAGCTAAAGTCACCCCGTGATAATAATATCGTTTTCCTAGAATAAATTAAAGAAGTAGGTTGTTAATGTCGATTTGAACAACTATTGGATAGTCCGTACTAGATTTACTGCAAATTGCTGACGTTCAATCAGTACAATACATTTGCGGAAAATATAGACATTCATAGTAATCCAACTACTTTGTATGACTTACATTTAGTGCGTTTTATAAAAATGGATCATCGATAAGTTCTTAATTGTGCATACGGCTTGACTCTTTGTCTGAACTAGCATGTATCAATGTAAAACTAGGGTTCTACCAATTTGATTCCAAACAACTTAAAATAGAGTTTAATTAAAAATGTGCTATTTATGGTGAAAGCTATGAATTTAACCATAATCAACGGCACTCCTAAATACTGTACCATTTGTAGATTAGTACTTCGTAGATGTCATTACAATAATGTTCGGTTGCATTGTAAGATGCGAAAAATTCAAATGGTACCCTGATCTTTGCCATATTATCCTAAATACACCAAATTTTGATCTTAAAAATTCTAAGAGATCATAACTCGTGTTTACGAGTTCAGAAAGTGACGATTTTCTTAGGATGATGATATTGTTTATATATGATGATGATATTGTTTATATAGGATGATGATATTGTTATATTTGATTATGAGGATGTATATTTGTATGCTTTCGTTATGTACACTTTAATGTGATATGGCTGAAAGAACCCCGAGTTACTCTCCACTGACTGTGGCATTCATGTTTCATGAATGAACATGTTACATGTTGGTGTTGCATGGAGTTGTGACGAGTGAGCTAGCGAGTGTTGTACTTACAACGATTCACTCTTACCATTGTAGTTTATATTAGCTTTATTATTTTATTTGTATTTTTATCAAGGGATCGAGATCCCTTGTATGTATTTAAGTTACAATTGTATAAACGATTTATTAAATTAAGCTTTAATTTTATAATATAGTGACATTCGCAGTTTTGCTCCTAAAGTATTTAAAATCTCGTGTTTTCCGCTGCAAATCTACGTGTTTAATTTATTACGAATCGCGGGTGTCACGGTGTGCTTTTACGGCTACAATTTATCATATCTGGATGCAGAGAAACAAGACAAGGTGTGATGATAGTCTGATTCGGCGGGAGTTACTCATTGATCAAATCGGGAATTGTGCCAAGTTGAAGATTGATACTAAGCTTAACCATGCTTTAGAAAGGAATGATAAAGTGTGGTTAGATAGTACTTCGTATTAGTTTATTGAAGCAAGGTCTAATTTGATCTATACTTTGTATTGAAATTGACATTAGTCTGTAATAGTTTGTTTGTGCTTGATGAAAATCCTACATTTTATAAAAAAAAAAAAGCAAATTCAAGATTTTATTTTACATATTTCTCTTTTTCATGAACAGATTCATGAAGAATGTAAATTAAAATTATTTAGAAGTATCAACTCCCTCGAAGAGAGAAGGAAACACTGTATACTTGCTATGAAACATTGTTCAAGTTCAATCCCACAGCTCTCCTCAAATCATGTGAAAATGTAAAAGTAGTGAGAATTGACCACTATTATACACTTGATCGATATTGACCACATTCACCTGACGTTTTTGAGTTCACCCTATGTTTTTTACCACATCATTTGAGTCCACCCTAGGTTCTTGAGTCCGTGAGTCCATGACACAACGTCACAACTTATACTAAACAATATCACGGGTTATGTTGTACAATATCACACCACTGAAAAACTTTCACCCACTATTACCCAAACTTTTTTTTCTCATACTTTTTTTCATACCAATTGATTCCAGTACCGAAACTCCGACAAACACCATCATTCTCTCCCATTTTCCTGCCAACAAGTCATTATTATCGGCGTTTCACAAGATTTTATTGCATATAACTTCTTTTATCCGATTTCCTCCCTAATTTGCATCTTAGGCTCTCTCATTCTTCATCATAGCCGACGACGAGACCCTTAATTTAACGATGACAGCGACAAATTTTATTATGATTGGTGGTGGTGCGTGGTGGTGTGAGCTCTGAGGAGTAATGTGTATGAGTGGAGGAATATGGAGATTGGAAACAAAACATTGGATAAATGGGTGACGACGATGGTGGATCATTGTTTGCTTGTATCATCTAGGTACTTGGATATGTCGCCGATAATTGTGGGTGGGTGATCGTCGTCGACGGCGAGTAATATGACATACACTATTTTTATTCCTTTTATATTGTTGTTTTTCATGATACTATTTAGTATAACCACTGATATTGTTTCTTACATTTTGTGATATTGTTTTATGGACTCACGAACTCAAATATTTAGATGGACTCACCGGATCTCACCTCATATATAGTGAGTATCCGGTGAGTCTAGCTTCTTAGGTGAGTACGGTCCTATCAACTAGGACCATTGGATCAACAAGATCCAACAACTCTCGTTGAGCCACGTCGCCCCAAATAATTTAGCAGAATAATAATGGAATTCCTGCCATCCAAGTCTCATAATAAACATAAAATTTCTCTCTCTAAAACTTACCTCATCTCTCTCTAAACATTAACTAAAAGAAAATTTTGCAGTAAACCTTTACTCAACATCTTCTCTCTTACCAATAAACCTCCAAAAATAACCGAAATCTTCAATAAATCTTCTGAAAATCAACACAAGATCTCCAAACTGTCCAATTGTGAATTTATTACTTCCATTTCGAACAAAATAAGAGGTATGAATCGATTATTTCTTTGCTATTTTCTTTAAATTATTTTTGAATATGAATAAATCTTTCAGTTTTTGAATGTGTGTATGTGTGTCGTGTGTGTGTGTGTGTATGTGTTTCGTGTGTGTGTGGAACAAAGTCAATATTATCGTTAATATGTATGTCGCTTAGTCCCAATGTAGTCATGATCGTTGTATTTGTGTGATGAGTTGCCTCGCTATGATTTAACGCGATGGTCTTATGTTGAGACGGTTGATGGGCTTTCATTAAGGTTATGTTGTCGACGGGCTTGAATAGTAGTATTATTGTGGTTAAGAAGCATGTTGGTTTTGGCCCATGTGTTGGTCACAGGTAGTCGTAGGCTTGTGTCTCGGACGTGTTGAGTTCCGTTGTAGGTTGGGGGTGAACTTCAGGAACGAAATTTCTTTTAAGGTCGAAATATTGTAATACTCGAGTCCTTGTTAGCCTTAAGTCGATCGAGCGGTTGACCAAGTAGAGGGCTTCTCGGTATAGTTGAAGGGGTTTTGATCGATTTGGGGTGCCTCTCAGTCGAGTTTAGTGTCACTCGATTGAGTTGGGTAGTACTTGGTCGAGTGAAACAACCACTCGACCGAGTATGGGTGTACTCGGTCGAGTATGGGGTTACTCAACCGAGCCTAGGTATCTAATGGGTTGTTTCAATCTTGCTTTAGTGTCACTCGAGCGAGTGTCCCTGACCTCGGTCGAGTTGGTATACTCAGCCGATAAAATCTTGTACTCGACTGAGTATGCGCGGGTTTCGGCTATTTTTCGGAATCTATTCTATTCATGAGAAAATGGGTCATATTAAGATAATTCTTATCCTTATTAGTCTCAACCCCATCTTTCTACACCTGATCTCTCTCTAAACTTTCCCTAACCACTAATTACTTCTCCAAATCATTTAACCTCATTATTGATCGATTGATTGTTGATTCCATCGAGTTAGATCATTTTTTCTTGCTTCCTCCTTTTTCTTTGTCAAGCTTCATCTATTTCTTATCCTTTGATTCATTTATTTTCTTGGGGTTTTATCTAGTTATTGGGAGGAACCTATATAGTGTCGGTATTTAGAGTTGATTTGAGTTAGACTATGAGTATTAGAATGGTTATTGGTTTAATTAGTAGTATTTGTTGTTACTATCATTATTATAAGTGATGTGTGTGATGAAAGAGTTCTAACTTCATCCTTTTTTGATTTTGGTTGATTCTTCATTTGAATTATCGTTGATGATGATACATGTGATTGGATTGCTATTTTGTGATGTTATGCTTGGAATGCTAAAAGATGGGTTATCCTACTCAATTGATGTATACACGATTGATTGATGCGTATTGTGATATGGTTGTGGCATATTGATCGGAGTTTGGGTGTGATTATGATATGGTTTGTGATATATTGGTGTTTGAAGGTCTTTGTTATATGGAGCGGTTGGGTGAAATCGGTTGGTGCCCACCATGGAGCAGACAGTGCACGTGGTTATGATATGGGTCTGGGGTGAACTGCTACGGTATGGTCCATGGTGTCTACGGTGTGCCATGGACACGCAGTGTGCTAGTTTAGGACACCGCGGTTGGTGGTATGATGCGCTACATGATGGTATCGGGGTGCGCTACTTGATGGCACTAGATACATGTGATGATTGTATTGCGATTGCGTATGATGTTGATCTTGTATATGTTGGTTGACCGTGTTTTCGGAATTGTTTTGGAAAATCTACAGTGATCCATTCGATATTTCTAGCGAATGACGAGTAGTCGATTCGCATGTATTTATGATATGATGATGATTCATGACTATGACGTTGGGATTCGACGCGGATCACGATTTGATTTTAGTTTACAGTTAAGTTGTGATAATCTTTTTTTTAGTCAACCTTAATTTATATTTTAACATTTACTTATTTAATGTAATTTAAATTGTGTTTAGAGATTTTTGATTTGTTATGCACTATCTCGGGAAATTGAGGCTGTAATCTCACTTGGAAGGCCTCCACAAGGCTTCCGGTGAGGCAGGGGGTTACACCTTCCCCATTTCCTCTCCTCTCGGATCTCCTATGACTACTCGACTCTGACCACCAGCCGCTCTTCTGACCTCCAACACCAACAACAACCACCACTTAAATCTCTAATTCCTCGTCGCTTGCCTCCAGTCACCACCACCAACAACAACCACTAATCCTTCTTCCTCTAAAATAACGAGATTTGAAAAAAGTAAGAGATCTTGAGTGATTGTCTTTTTTATTTTATTTTTCTAGATCTATTTTTGTTTTGTGGTTTCTTGGTGTTGGTGGCAGTGTAGTTGTTGTCGAGGTTGGGGTAGTCGTGTCTTTTTCATATTTGGGTTGTGGGTAGGTTAAGAGTGTTGGAGCCAGTGTCCTCCACAGTTAGTGCAATAACATAAATAAATCTCTGTAGGTTCACAGGGTATACTTCGTATAATAATCAGTTGATTAACGTTTATCAATAACGGTTGGCTTGCTAGATAAGTTTGACGTTATTGTCATACTGATGGCGGTAATCAACTGTTCCCTAAAAGTCACACCTATTGGATGTGTTCGAGGGATATGATTATTTGAGAAAATAATTATATTGATGCCTTATAATTTGACTAAAAGGTTAGTCAGTGTTTTAGACTAAACGGTTAGTCAATGTGATGATAAAAATTATTTAATACAGATTAAATAATGTTGTTTAGCCGAATTAACAGTAATTCGCGATTAAATATAAAAGGTTATATTTAATTGTCATGTATATTGCAAGCTAAATTAAATATAAACTGATATTTATAATTAAAATTGTAAATATACGGATATTTATAATTAATAATATACGGATATTAATTGCAATATATTAATAGCTAAATATGAACCGAAAATAAAGTATTATAATACTCTAAAATTTCGGCCATATGGAGGGTTTTTAGGAAAGAAAATACTTTTCCTAATTACACTAGGATACCTTGTGATAGGGGACTATATAAAGGAATTGGTTTCCCTATTTGAGAGTTTTTTCTTGGATGAACCCTAATCACAAGTTGAGCCTCCACCATCACATAATTCACAAAAAGAGAGAAAACGGTTTCTCAAGAGTTCTAGCAATCTCAAGGCATATCTTGTTCCATCTAGGGTGTTTTTATTAGGAGAATACCTATTTTGGTATTTGTTCTTAGGCCTTTATCGCAAGGACTAAAGGTTATTTCTTAATCCCTTCGTCTTATGCAATTTTGTTTATGACTATTAATCATATAAGTTAAATTTCATTATAATCCTGTCGATTTAAAGGGTTGTATACGGATACAAATCCCACAAGTGGTATCAGAGGCTTAGGGCTATGAAATTTTTTATATGATTTTCATAAAAATTTTAATTGTATAAATTTTAATAAAAAAAAAAAAAAAAATTCGGTGCAAATTTTTTTTGGGCCGTGTGATTTTTTTGTTGTTCCATTCGATTCTTGTATTATTATTTTAATAGGTTAAGATGATAATATGAGAATTTGTAGATGTTTAGGATTCAATACTGATTGAATTAAAACGTGAATGGATTTGGTTTGATTGTTGATGAACATCAATTTGTGCTTCATATTTTCGGTATCAATGTTTAATAATGATTAGATATTGCTAGTTTGTACCGATCTAGTTAATATAAGCAAAATCGATTTTTCATCCGTTCAAATTTTTTTTTTTGCCACTGTTTCGGCTGCTGTACATAAAAAAAAAAAAAAAAAAAAAATTTCGTCTTTTTCTCGGCCTGCAGTGCTGTTTTTCGTTTTTTTTTGTGTTTTTTCTGGTTTTTCTAAAAAACCGTGACAGTTATTTAAAAAATAAAAAAAAAATAAAAAATTTTTTTCGTTTTTCCTGACGGTGAACAGTAACCGTACCGGGAATTTTTTTTGTGAAGCGGTTCACATTGATACCATATTATTTTAAAGCGGTTTAAAATAATATCATTGTAATTCATATTAATTATGAATTTTCATTGGATTTGAATGATATCTCGTGATTAATTACGGAATTATCACGTGATTAGAATGGTGGTTTGGATAATTAATCAATTTAATTTTGCATTGTTTGATTAATTTTTAGTTGATGCTTTTATTATGTTGAATGACGCTTTAATGGTTTATTTTACGCAATTTTGTACAATCGGTTGTAATTTACTAGTGTGGCCTTAGTAGATTATGTTTTCGTAATGAAGGAAACATAGTCTTGGATGTATTATGAGATCTCGTATCTCCGCTTTGTAATTTTAATTTTCATTATTATTTTTAATTAGAATGTAAATAGGTTTACATCTGAAATTTTAAATGTATTTTGAGAAGATTCGAGACGGAGATCGGATAGCTCACTCCCGCTACAAAGACAATGGAACATCAAGACTCGGGTCCAAGGAGGATTCCAACTTGTATTTTGTTCATTTTGGTAGTTAGGCCACACTAGGTGCTTTATTTTGCGTTTTTCTTATTTTTCCTCGTTGCTTATTCACATGCTAGAATAAATTGCATCATATTCCGCCTAAACCAAACCACCTAAGATTGCATGAAAAATGATTCATATAGATTGAATGTTTATATCATGGACATACGGATGTCACTCGTCTTTAGGGCCATCACCTTAGTTTAAATCATTATCGAGTTGCTAGACATTCGTTCACTTAAATGCATTAAAGTTAAGATGATGGGACCTTCCCCTATAAATAAAATTGAGACTAGTCTTTATAGGAAAAGCTACTATGAACCCCTTCTTCGTCGGAAGTCATAATATGACCCCTTCTACGTTGGGTAAGTAGTGAGTGTTGACCTATTTTATCTCAACATTATAGTACGAGTAATATCTCGTGATTATGATGGACTAAAGATAGAATTTACAGAAATTTATCGACCAGGAATTCTAAAAGTAGAATTAGCCAAGAGGTTGGCTTATCAATTTACAGAAATTGAGTCTTGGGATCATTTATAGAATTCTTGAGGGAGGTCAATTGTATAAATGCACGAGTCATCTAATTAAACAGTTTTTCATTAGACTTAAATTTAAAACGATGAAACTTATCATATTTATTTTCTTTTTCCACAGTCAAATATATTCAGATATTAACTGCTAAATAACAAATGGCTGGCCATACTGATGACCCAATGTCAAGTGCCACGCTCGGACGTGCGTCCTGGCTTAAGATGTTCATGGACACTATGAATCAGTCAACGCGACTGAAGAATAACGGGTCCAACTTTGCGGACTGGGAGGCGGCATTACGGAATGCTGCCATTGCTGACGGTAAGCTCGAGTACTTTACTAAGCCACTACCGCCAAACCCAGGCCCCAATGCAGAAGCAAATGAATCACTTGCTTATATTGATTTCGTAATGGAGGCGGGTGCGATAAAGAACGTACTCATCTTTTCAATGGAATCCAATTTGCAAAGACGATTCATTGCCCAAGGTGCGAATAAGATTTTCACCACGCTCTCTAACGAGTTCTCGAAAGCTCCGAGGATCGTTAGCTATGAGCATACCTGTCGCTTCTTTGAAACAAAACTCCAGAAGGGGCAAGCTGTTAGCCCACACATTCTCAATATGATTGAGAATGTCGAGAAACTGGAGGCACTTGGTTGCAAAATAGATGAGAAGATTATTATTGATCGCATTCTTCATTCACTTCATGATGGGTATGCCCTTTTTAGGGCCAATTACTACATGAATGACATGAATAAGAGTCTTCATCAGCTACACTCACTTCTTGTTCAGACCGAGAGTGATCTGAAATTGAGTGAGAGCGTGAAACAAGACGTTCTCATGATTGCAAACAAGGGCAAGGGTAAGGGCAAGGCACAGGCTAACCTAACGGTAGGAAAGCCGAAGTTCAAAAAGCCGGGACAAATCAAGAGTGGGCCTGGTGAGTCTAGCGGTAGCTCACAAGGCAAGACAAAGAGTGATGAAGGTAGCGTGGAGTGCCCCCATTGCCACAAGATTGGGCATTGGAGGAGGAACTGCCCCGTGTACCGTGAGGACATCAAAGCAGGCCGTGTTGCTCCTGTTGGTATGTCTTCTCCTTCTTTTATTCATATGATTGAGATTAACCATGCAAGTTTCGGAACTTGGGTATTAGATGCTGGTTGTGGTTCTCATCTGTGTAATCATTTGCAGGGTCTAAGAAACATCAAAACTCTCGCAAAGGGTGATGTGGACCTACGAGTGGGGAATGGAGCTAAAGTTGCTGCCGTTTCAGTGGGGACATATGTGATCCAGCTCCCGAGTGGATTTGAGTTATTGCTGAATAACTGCTACTATGTACCCAGTTTATCTAAAAACATTATTTCTGTTTCCGTACTTGTTAGAGACGGTTTTTGTTTTGTAATAAGGGATAATAGCTGTATTTTCTCGTTAAACATAATGATTTATGGCAAAGCAGTTTCCATAAACGGAATTTATGTTTTAGATCAAAGCACAGATGTTATGCATATGAATAGTAAGAAAGCAAAGGTTGGTGACAAAGATCAAACCTATTTATGGCATTGTCGTATGGGACACATAAATGAGAAACGCGTGAAGAAGCTCATTGATAATGGGACTATCTCTCCATTTGATTATGAATCATTTGGCACGTGTGAATCATATCTCATAGGCAAAATGACTCGAATTTCCTTCAAAGGTGTTGGAATGCGCGTTGCTGACCTATTAGGACTCATACATACAGATGTGTGTGGACCTATGTCAATCAACGCTAGAGATGGCTATAGATATTTTATCACTTTCACGGACGATTTAAGTAGATATGGATATGTCTACTTAATGAAGCATAAAAGTGAGTCCTTTAAAAAGTTCAAGTAATTCCAGAATAAGGTTGAGAACCAGCTGGATAGAAAGATTAAAGCACTACGTTCGGATCGTGGTGGCGAATATCTTTCGAATGAGTTTGATCAACACCTTAAAGGCTGTGGTATAGTACTACAGTTAACTCCACCTGGAACGCCACAGTTGAATGGTGTGTCCGAACGGAGAAATCGAACATTACTAGATATGGGTCGATCCATGATGAGTCACACGGTTGTACCTGATTCATTATGGGGATACGCTCTTTTGTCAGCTACTTTAATACTGAACCGAAGTCCGTCTAAAGCTGTAGACAAGACTCCATATGAACTATGGAAGGGAACGGTCCCTAACTTGTCCTTTATTCGGGTTTTGGGCTGCGAGGCTTATGTCAAGTGGAGACCTGACGATAAGCTCGGCCCACGATCGGTCAAGACATACTTTATTGGTTATCCAAAAGGATGTTT